>PVJX010005959.1:0-81267 GCA_004027295.1 Dolichotis patagonum | reverse complement strand
GTCTACTTTACATGCTTTAACTTTGTAATTTAAACAACTATTTCCAAGAAGTCAGTATGTAATTAGTCAAGTAATAATTTCTTAGGTTTTATTGTTGTACTTTTCCTTTTTTCCTTGGAATACTGTATGGTTGCTACCCTTTATTCTGTTTTATTTTGTTTTGTTTTTTCCTCTTTAAATAAAATTATAAAAAAAAAATCAGAGCACACGTCTCAACACAGACCATCAAATCAAGAAGCACTTGGAGCGAAGTAATTCAAGCCCTGAAAGAAGATAACCTCCAGCCCAGATTGATGTACCCTGCAAAACTGTCTCTAGAAATTAATAGGAACTTAATTTGAAGCCCTGTATAACTTCCACTGTGCTATTATGACTGATCTTATTTGAATCTGGTTTGTTAGACTGATGTTTTGTATTGACTGATTTTATTCAAATCTGTTATGATTGACAGTATCGAGTCTGACAGTATAGGCAACTACACTGAAGATGACAAGATTCACTAGGATACCTACTCTGGTTTGATTATTACCTGCTTTTGAAGTCTTATAATGTCTCCAATGTTTTGTTTTTATTAATAGTGTTATATACTGCTGAGACTTCATAGTACCCATTGTAGATCACCTTGCGGTTTTATATGACTTTTCATTTCATGTTTTTCTAGGAATTTGTTTTGTTTTGTCTTTCTTTGTTTTGTTTTCCCCTCTAATACAAAAAGGATAGACATACATGTAGAGACTCATGCATGCGTAGAACTTATAAACAGTTTATGAAAACCAATTATATAACGAATGATGAAATGAACAACTACTTTGAAGAAAAAGAGACACTATAGTACCCATTGCTGATTCCATAGCGTCATGATGTGAAATCCCGCAATACTATCATTCTTTGTTCAGAGTGATTTTAGCTTATTTTATTTTGTTTAAGTTCAACATACATGAAGGTATGGACAGCTATTTTGAAGAGAATGAGAGACACTAGGACAGCTATTATTGGCTTCCCTATTGTCTGGTCTTGAAGACCTAAAACGCCTTCCTCATCCTGTTTCATGTGAATTCTCTGCATGTGAAGATATGGACAACTATTTGGAAAATAACAAGAGACAATATGATAGATAGTGAAGATCTCTGATTGTCTTGCTTTGAAATTTATGTCTCTTACATTGCTTTCTTGTGTTCTGCTTTGTTCTGTTTTGTTGTGTTTAATTTTACCCTCTTTAAAATTAAAAAAAAATACAGAGGTAGAAGAGTAAGAGATTAGAAATAAGACTGGAAGACAAAAGGGGATCACATTAACTTTGGGAAAGTGGTACAGAAGGATAGAAGGAAAGCGAGAAGGAAGAGATAAAAAGAAGAAAACAGAACAATAACCACAAAGAGGCTAGAAATTACATTCCCACTCATCTAAAAACAAGATCAAACAATGGAGAAAAAACAAAAACAAAACCACACTACAAACAATAAAAAACAAACGAGACAGAGACAGAGAAAAAAATTTCATTTCCAGGATTGTCTCTGCTGTCACAATGTGTGGAGAGAATGTGTGGAGACAGAGTCCTGATCAGTGTTCATTTAGCCAACCAAAAAGCTACTGTAAGCCAGCAGTAGCTTTTTGGTGGGGTAGTGGGTAATCTCAACAAGCTTGCACCTTCTAGCCAAGACCAGACACATTTGGACTTCAGCCATCAGTGTACCTTCTGTAGGCCTGGGAGTTGCTAGATGAAGCTAGCAGTCACTGTTGAGTTCTGAGCTCAGCCAGCCCCTCTCCAAGATGGCTCCTGACTAATAGCTCTCTTGCACAGGACGACTGAGCCTTCAGCACTCACTGGCAGCTAGTGCAGTCCTTCATGTCCACTGCTTCCCTCAATGCTATGTCTCCCCGTGGAGGCCTCTGGGGTCACCATGCATCTGCAGGTTTGAACCATTCCTCTTGCACAGTGAGTCCTGTCTTAGGGAGAAGGCACTGCCATCTACCTCCCTCTTTTCTGTTTAAGTTTCTCTCTTTACTTTCTCCATAGGAGATTTGACTTCAGCTCCTTCCTGGGTGCAAGAGATTCACTTTCCTCCTTCTTGTCTTCCTCATATTGCTATAGTTTAGTGTCTGGACAATACTTAAAGAGGCTCTTTCTCTGCTGTTTACCACTTCATCATCTTCTATTCTCTGCCTTAGATTTTCATATTTTAAATGTTTTAATTTAATGAGTGTCTACTATGTTGAGACAATGTATAAGGCTTTAGAGATCCAAATATGAATAAGCTCTTCTTGTAGGACTTAATTAAACATTCAATTTTAGGAGTGGGGAATTTTTTGTATCCTTCTGAATATCCTAATTTTAACTGGTTTTCTCTATACTTAAACAAGTTGTTCAGAGCAAGGTTAGCCATGGGCAGGTGTAGATTCTGAATTTTGTAGCTCATTCTATGTGGTGCTGGTCTTTCAATGCCTCCCAATCCCTTGATAACTTTAACATTCAAAACAACTTCTATTGTTTTAGTGCAATATGTATTTTAGACTTCAATGGATATTGATAACCTTAGAAACCGAACAAGTTCAGTTAAAATGGCTACAGGTAACATTTGATTGAGAAACATTTCAAAATAATCACTATACAAGCAAATAAATTACTTTCATATGGACTCTTTTTAAAGGAAATATAAAGCATACCTTTATAAGCTCCACTGCTTCAGGGGCAAAATCACAACAGTAGAGAAAGGATTCTGGAGTGTTCCTATGAAAATGGAAAAAAGATTTAAATCTACAGTTCAGTACTGTTCACAGACTAAAGGAAAAGGGAACTGTAGATATAACTTGTTGGTGTTTCTTTAGCAGAATGTTGGACATTTGGCTCACCATTTCTTCTTTTTGAGCATTATATTCTGGGCTGGTGCATGGGTACTTTTCTGTACCAGCACTGTCTTGATCACTTACTAATTACAGGTAACTCTAGCTCTAGTTTTAAGGTCCTCCTTTCCTTGGCCTTTTCTGCCTTGTGTCTCATCACACTCCCACAGAGGAAATTCCCCTGCACTACTCCTGAACTACTCCCTCAGTCGCCTAAGATCTCTGCCTCCTTCCAGCACTCCTGCAGCTCTTTTTGACTTACTAATCTCTACTCTTCTCCAAGGACTCTCCAACTCCTGTGTTGCTTCATTCCTCTTTTTGTCCAGCTCCTTTGGTTCTTAAGCCTTTCACAGAGGCTCTGATGCTCTAACAGGATAGACACATGCATACACATTTGTGAGGAATCACAATGTTATCTAGATTGGACTTGAACTCCTAAGCTCAAGAAATCATCCTGTCTTAGGCTAATGGCTGGTACTACAGGTATACTCCACTGCATCCACATATACCTTTTATTAGAATACAAAGTAGTAATTAAAATTATCTAATAAAGTAGAGTACATAATTTAAAACCAAATATATGTTTTTGAATTATGGATTTGATATTTATTAACTCTGTGAATCTGACAATGTCGCTAAGACTCAGTTGCTTTATTTACAATGTGTAAATAAATTCAATTTTATTTTTCAGGAAAGTGTTTATACAAAATCTTAACTAATTTTAATTAGTTTCTTCTAAAATTAAACATGTTCTGTTTGGTCTTTACTTGGAATTCCATAACAATGCTGGTCCCTAGTTAATTATGGGCAGGCATATGCTTTGAGTTTTGCAGTCAGTATCTTTCCTGATTATCTTCTGTATGCTGCTATCAAGTAACCCTTTCCTCATGTTGTACAGAATCGTGAGTCAGAATGTCATTATCCAGTAATTTAAATATGGTCCTGGCTCTTGCAGATTTTTATAGTCATCTCGAGAACATGCCTAACTGTATGTATCTTTTATAAGGAAGCAGAGAAGGCCAGCACCCTAAGAGGTAAGTCCTAAAAGTTCTGAAGGGAAGGATGGCATTGCCGAGTGAGGGAAGAAGCGTAAGAGATTAGCAGTGAGAGTCGCGAGTCATCAATGAGAGGCAGAAATGATTCTGAGAGTTCAAAGTGGTATGTGGCAAGACTACAGGCAGGCCTTGAGTCACAACATTAGAACCTCTAATTTGATTCAAAAGGCATTTCAAGCAAGGTGGACTTCTAAATAAATATCCAACACAAACACAAATATGATTTAATAAAATTTCACCTAGGATCTTACACGCAACTCAATGAATATTATGTTCACATACAGTTCATTCATTCTGTGGCCTGAGGGACTCATGTTCAATTTAAGACCTGTCTAAACCAAGTTAAAGTATGAATAGGACTTGGTTATGAAAAATTAACCATTACTGAGTCTAAGTTAAAACTTGGACTACTTGGTCTTTTCCATCAGTCTGATTAAAACCAGTACTTAATTCTAGCTCATATCTCTGCTATTTCCCATGGAATCCATATATTTGTGACTTGTAATTTGCTAGGTGACCACACGTGTTTTAAATATTTTCTGTTACCACTCAGATGCACATAGCATTACATGGCATAATGGCTAAAGACAGGGTTCCGCCACCAGACTGCTAAAGGTTTGATTCCTTGCTCTACCACTTAATTGTGTGGCCAAGAGATAATTACTCTCTTTGTATTTGTTTCCTTATCTTTAAAATTCAGAAAAATATGGCACCTTTGGTTGTGAGGACCAAATGAATTCACATAAAAGTTTCTAGAAAGTTGCCTGACTCACAGAAAGCACTCAGTAAATATTAGTCTATTGTAATTGTTATTATTCCTTTTAAGGAGAATTGTCTCTGCCTTTAGGCAATTTAAAAACTAACATGGTCCGCTAAAACCCTATATATAATTCAGAATGCTTTTCTGGACCCTGCTACATGTCATTATAAAAAGTCTGCAGTCTACCTTTGTGTAGTTTCTCAATACCAACCACAGAGCAGTCTAGTAAGGAAAGCATGTGCCATATGCCATGTGTCCTGCCAGGGTGGCGGTATGACCTCTGAAACAGAGTTCCCACTACATCAGCAGCCCAAATTGAAGTCTTATGACCACCCAATGACTTTCCAGTGACTTTCTGTAAAATCAGCTGACTGCCTTGGCCCTTTTCCCAGCAAACAGGTGTAAATACCATTACTACCACCACACCACCAAACACTCTCTTGGCAGTATGCTTAAGAATTAAATGATCCTTGGAAAATGATCTGACCTCTCCATTTCAGAGGCCTACTTATGGTAAAATATTCTAAAAATGTAAAAATATTAATCCTGTACTTGCAAGAAAAATAAAATATAATTTCTTGGGTGGGAAAAAGTATATTCCTCCATTTGGAAGGTTAACCACTAGTTGGTTTTTAAAGTGAATTAATTATCTCAGGTTATTAAATTTCCCATAATTTCTAAAACATAGGTATGAGGCAAAGAAAGACACAAGCCAAGAAGAAAGTCAGAAATGAGAAGCCAAAAGCTTATATTATTAGTTGGAGGGATAAGTATAGAAGGAAAAATATAACTAACAAGTGAGCAATCAGAGATTAAACAGAAAATACAGTTTGAGCTCTAACTATGTATGTTATACTGTTCAGCAATCTGGAAAATCAGATTAGGATAAAATATGCTCCTGAGCTCAATATTATAAGACATGGCTGGAGAGGCAAGGAATAAAGAAATAACATGTTAAACAATACTTTAAAATTAGTCATAAAGTAACAGATAACAATTGCCAATATAGTACATGCATATATATTAGAAATTCATTTATTACTGGGGTGAAGGAACCTGGCTATGTGGTACAAGGGGAAAGATACTTTTAGCTTACAAACTGGGAAAGGAAAAACAAAGATAAAAAACATAGAAAAAGAAAGGCCATTTAGAACTGTAAGTTTACCAGCATCATCTGGACCTGGATACTTTAACTGGTTATTAGAAAATATTACCAAGTCATTGCTTTTTATGTTAGGTTTATGAAAGTGTTGGAGAATGTCCTGATATTCTGGAGATGCATCATGTATAATCAAAGATACAGAGATATGATGCTGACATTATGTCAAAAATTGTTGCATCAAGGTAGAGGGCTTATGGAAATTCATTGTACTATTCTCTGCTTTTTCAAATGCTTTGACATGAAAAACTTAACGGATCACATTATTACATTAAAATATTTGCAAAGAGAATGAAAATTCCATCAGTGGCTACATTAGGCTAAATAGGACAATGGGTGATTTTCCTACTACCGCTTTCTTCCAGTGGAAATGTTCTTCAATATGCTCATGCTGAATTTATAATGGAAAAATGATGTGCAAACTACTGTGCAAACTTTACGAAAGAAAAGAACTGACACATCAGCATAGGTAAAAGCTGTTTGGAGAGTTTTGTGGGGTGTGTCATTTTCATCATGGAAATTCTAAAACACAGAGTTGAGATGGTGAACAGGAAATGTACATCAGGCAAACATCATTTACTGCTTTTCTTTTGGGTCTTAGGGTTAGTTGCTGCTATTTCCAAACAATTTCAAGCTTAGATACAATGATCAGACATTCGAGGTCTGTTTTTTTTGAGCCAGAACCTTGCTATGTATGTAGTTCAGGCTGGTCCTAAACGCACTACATAGCCTAGGCTGGCCTAGAACTTGTAGGAAGCCTCCTTTTTCAGTCCCTCAAGTGCTGAAATTACAGACAGGTACCACCTCACCCAGATGTGAAGGTCTTATATGGCGTGCTACTCCAGAAGTGATGATAAAATAAAATGAGGACTAAGATTTAAGTATTAAACTCAGTTTTCCATGTGTAAAATGGCATCTAATTACCCAGAAGGAACAAGCAGCATCTGAAACTGGGCAATTCACTGAAATGAGTTGAAATCTCATTTAAAGGATGAATCTTTTGCTTTTTTCTTATTCTCTCATCTGCTTAAACACAATCTTAAAAGAATCTTACTTGAATCTCAAGGTGGATAACCCATGGTTATGAAACACCATCTTCAGAGTAATTCTGAGTTTATGTGAAATTAGCACTAAGATTGAGATGGTTCTTTTGAAATGTGCTTTAATGGCTGTTTAGATGGGAATTAAAAACATTACTTGGCATACACATGACAACATTATTCCCAAGATTTCTCAATATCCCTTAAATATGTAAAATTATGTAGGAAAAAACTCTAAAACTTACTGCAAGGTGTTCAGAACTGGAAAAACACTATTGCCAGCACCACAGCCAACCTAAAATTAAGAGATTAAACTAATATCATGAATGGATCTCATAATGTCAGATTTTCTTTTTTAAAAAATAAGCTTACTGCATCTCTAGGTATGGTAGAATTTTCTAACAATGGCAATGAGTGAAATCACAAGAATAACACTGAAAGATTTGATTATAGAAATACTTAAAATCCGTATACCCCAAAACCTCAAATAAGTCAAATTAAATGGTGACAACACACTGAGAAAAAATTTTTGTGCTACATATGATAAAGGGCAGAAACCATTAAAAAAAAAAAAAACAAGCAAAGGAAATAAAAGGTCAGAATTTCAAAAGAAGTACAAATGGCTCCTAAATATTCAATAATGATGTAACATATATAGTAATAAAAGAAATGCAAATTAAAACAAGGTTCAATATTTGTGTAACAAAGTGAAAAACTCTAAAATAAAATAAGACTTTTCCAACCAATGATGGTATGATGCAACAAAAATAAACTGTATTAGCACAACTTCCTAGAAAGCAATTGGCAATGTTTACTAGTATCAAAATTTTCCATAAATTATAAAATAGTAAATCTAACCTGACAATAAAAGAAAATGGAGCTATATTCAAAGGCGTTTTTGTGGTAGAAAAGTTGGAAACAATTTAAATGCCTAGTAGCATGGGAATAGATGATGAAATTATAGTAGTCCACATGGTAAAATATTTTACAGTCATTTACAGAGAATTTTTAAACAGAAGAAAAATTTCCTATGATATAACATTAAAAAGAAACAAATACAAATACATTTATAATATAAGCAAATACAATATAAATACAATATAATAGGAGAAAAAAGTAAAATGTTAACAGTAGTTAAAACCTTTGTGGCACTGTGGTAATTTCTCTTTTATCTTTTTTTTTGCAAATTCTCTGAGAAACATGCATTAGTTTTATAACCAGAAAGACACAATTTAATTTCAAAAATGGAAAATCAAGCTCTACACTAGATTATAGCAAATTAATTATATGTCTCACTTATTTCTGTTGCACCTAAAAAGTGGCAATACCAGATAGAGTAAAAATTCAGACCAAAACATTATCAGTATTCAAAAGTGTCCTCAAGGTAGAAATGAAGAGACAAATTAAAGTAAAAAAGCAACAAAATGAAAGCCTTATGGCCTTAAACCTTGGTCTGATTAAAGATCTGAGTCCCTTCAATATTATTTATGTGTAAAAATATACTGGGCATGCACTTAATTAGATTTGATCATTTTTCCCCCAATCTGGACCATTAGCAAAATAAAGTGGAATGCAGATTTTAAATGTTATTTCCTGCCTTCATTCCTTGAGTACAGTACCTCTAGTATTCTGAAAGTGGCATTGCTACCAGGAAATAGTTCAGCCTTCAGGAGTCCTTTTCTGTGCTCTTTTGAGTTTAGGCTGAGATATTCAGACTCTCCTTTGCTTTGACGATCTGATAAACCAGAACTTTTCTCATAATGGTTTTGTTCTTCTGGTATTCTTGAGAAAGAGTTTGTAGCATTAGTTTCTAAGGGATGCCATGATAGTTCTCCCATCTTCTCTTCAGTTTTTTGATCAATTGGAAGAATTTCAGGAAATTCCCTCAACAACCAATTACGATTCTTGAAAAACTTATTCCTATGAATCTTGTAAAATGTGTTCCAGTATTTACTAGCTTCACTTTCATACTTAACTAAAATAAAGAGAAAAAAAATTACTTTACTATGAATTGTATTTACTATTAGGTACTATTTTCATAAGATTTAATTAAATATTTTAAAATATATAAATACATTATCAACAATTGTACTTAATATTTGGTATTTTTAATATTATTATAGTAATTTCATTTATCTGATAAAAGGCTTAATTGCATTCAAAATGTCTCTGTTTCCCTATGTGCACACTTGTAATCCCAGCACTTGGGAGGCTAAGGCAAAAAGATCACTGCAAGTTCCAGGTCAGCCTAGGCTACATAGTGAGTTCAAGGCCAGCCTGGGCTACCTTGTCTCAAAAAAGAAAAAAAAAAAAGTATATGTGGATTTTGAGGTTCTATCTCCATAAATCTACCTTTATCTCATAGTTTGGCCACTGTGAACTACTTTCTACAGCAGAATCTTGGAATCTTAGCAATGACATTTTCCTCAAAAGTTTGTGTGGATGTGTTAATTGCTACTGTAAAAAAGAGAGGAAAAGAAAGTGCTCTGAAGGATATAATTGCACGTTTGTTTAAGTGTGTAAGATAGATGACTATACTACTGTTTTTGTTAGATGGTTGAGCAGAACTGTTGTAACAGTTTCATTGTTTGAATGTCTACTTTGTATGCTTTAATTTTGTAACTTGAACAACTATTTCCAATGATGAGAGTATGTAACCTATCAAGTAGTGATTTCTTAGTTTTTTTGTTGTTGTTGTTGTTATTGTTGTTGTTTTGGGGTTTTTGTCTATTTGTTTTTTGGCTCTTATTTTTTTCTGTATTGTTGCTACCATTTCTCTATTTTGTCTGGTTTTTTTGTTTTTCCTCTTTAAATAAAATTTTAAAAAAAAGTTTGTGTGGCTTTTTATTATCTCACAGAAAGGATACATCATTTTGTAAGTCTCTACAAATACAGTTGAAATATGACAAATGTGAAAATTGGTGATCAGGAAGGAAGCTGTAGAATTGGAAATGTGCAATAGAGCTAGAAGGTTCACTGAAATAGTCTACTCTAAGCCCCTTCTTTTATATTTGAAGAAAATGAATCCACTTCTTCCCTGATCTAGAACCCCAATCACAAAGGAACCAGATATTTTCTGACTTCCAAAGCCAGGGTCACCTATAAATATTCTTCCCCAATTTCCAAAACTGTCTCTTCCTACTGACTTCTAATATGAAATCTTAAAGAGAATTACTTATGCTTTCTTAAAACAGATTGGTATTTTGTGATGTCATTCTGGGCAAGGCCAGTGCTAGATTATTTGTCTCAAAAAGCTTCAGTCGTTTCTTTGCCTTCTGCCTCTACCTATCTGTATTTACAATAATAAAATAATATTGTGAATAAAGCAATTCACTCTTCCCTCCATTCGTCCAACATTTATTAACTCTTACTATGTAAAAGGTTAATCCCTAGGCCTACTCTATAGATTAAGAATTACTTTCACTCAGTGTAGAACCATGACATTTTCAAAGTACTTTCAAAGAATGCAAAAGCTTTTTAATGAATATAGAATAATCTCCAATACTTAGTATTGGAAGGGGAAAGGAAAAGGTCGAATAGCATATGTATTATGCAACAATTCATTGAGGAGGAAAAAATATGTGTCTGTGCATACACATAAGCATACATGTATATGTAAACCCACCTTGTACAAAACATCCCTTAGAGGATAATCTCATAAGCAACACTGGTTGTCTCTCAGGAGGGGAATGGAGCAGCTGGGGACCACAGTTTGAAAAAATGTTTTCATTTGAACTATGATCCATTTGAATTTACTACCATTTCTAAAACTAAAACCAAAAACAAAAAAGGCTCATATTTTTGATAATTTTAAAGAAGCCCTCAGAACAAGTGGGTGTCTTCAGTGAGCTTCAACTTTGTTGCAGAGCCCTGTCCTGAAGCCCTTATAGTTTTTCTTTTCTTCTTTCCATTTTCATCCTTATAGCCTTGTATCATGGCTCTCCACCCCACATAGCCAAAAGACTTTCTTCCCATCAAGGCTGAATTATCTATGGCAGCAGGACTGCTATAAAGACAGAAACTCTCATCTGTGTTTAAGGTCTGAGGAAAAAAGAGTCTCTGTAACAAAAGAATTATGTGATGTTAAGCCCAAAACATCTCCTTTTCCTCTACACTGATGGATGGAAATCTATTAATGGTTAATCTAAAAATGTACATTTATTTTAAAAATAGTTTTTATCCTTCCTTTTAACAATTGGAATATACTTGATATACTATAAGAAAATAAAACAACATTCTGAAATTAGTAGAAATCAAAAAGCTGCCAAATTTTCTAAGGACCTTCTTGAATGGTCTTTTTTTCCTTTATCTTACAATCTCTCCTTGTAATTCATTCCAGGCAGGCAAAAGATTTTCTGCCTAATAAAAAGCAGGCAGAAGACCTATATTTAAAGCTAAGGAGATTTAATATAGTCAAGTCTCTAGTATTGGGGTTTCCAATAATAAGCTATTCATGAAGTGAATTTGAGCCTAGTAACTAGTAAATAGCATACGCTACCTTGATTAATTTGTGGGTATGCCCCCCTAGCAATTAATGGGGGTAGTGTAAGGAATGCAAAGGAGTAACAAGATTTAAAAAGTGTGAAGAGCTGGGTGTGGTGGTGTATGCCTGTAATTCCAGCACTCAGAAGGCTTAGAAGGAGAATCCCAGTGAGTTTCAGGCCAACCTGGGCTACATAACAAGTTCAAAGCCAGCCTGAACTACATAGCAAGACCCTGTCTCAAAAAAAAACAAACAAACAAACAAACAAAAAAAAACCTTAAAAAAATAAAAAAAAAACATGTTCATAGCAGTTCTACACAAAAAACAAAAAAGTGGCCAGGAATGGTGGCACACATCAATCTTCACTCGCAGGGAGATGAAGCAGGAGGATCACCAACAGTTCAAGGCAAGCCTGGACTACACAGAGAGTTCAAGACCAGCCTGAACTACTTAGTTAGTTCCTGTCTCAGGATACCAAAAAATAAAAAAGAAACAAGGAAGGAAAATGTAGGAAATAATTCAAACGCCCAGTAACATAGAAATGCGGAAGTAAACCATGCATGTTGAAACAAGGTAAACTTATACATCAATTTAAAAATAAAAGATAATAATATGAAAAAAAATTCAAACAATTAAAGATACTATGACACCTCTAAAATTTCTATTCCTTTATAAAAATCATAAAAAAATTTGGAGAAATTGTAACAAATAATAATTACCAGGCAGCTCTTTCCTGTCTCTACATCTTACACAAAAATAATGAATCAGGGGCTGGGGAGTTAGCTCAGTGGCATAAGTGCCTGCCTTGCAAGTGCGTGGTCCTCAGTTCGATCCCCAGTACCGATAAAAAAAAAATAATGAATCTTGGCTGAATTCTTCATTTTGCCTACTGAATTTCCTCATTTGATGATACTGAATTAGAATTATCTCCACAGTCTGTGTAAGATCTAAAAATTCCATGCATTTTTGTATTACACTCCATGAGTCTGTAAAGGATAAACATTATCAGTTCTGCAAACTATACAATCTTGAAATTTTCTGCTTTAAACATGAGCCTGTACTACTGTCCTAATTTTCATAATTTAAAAAGAAAACTAATCATAGTCATTTAACTGCAATCTGGTTCAGACAACAAATATTTCAAGCATTTAAATTCAGCTGTAGCCTATGCAGTCTTTAACAAGGACTTGCTGACATTTATATAACCATAGTTAAGGTATGCTAATATATCTATACTTTCAAGCTATTTTCAAGTAATTCTCATTCAAAAACTAAGAGAAAAGAAACCAAAAAATTACATAAGTCATGCCAATAACAGCATTAAAAATAACAACAATAATATATTGGATGTTTATTATGTGTTAAAAATAACATTAAAAATAACAACAATAGTACTATTAGGCATTATGTTAAATGCTTCACTTAAAAGTTTTTCCCATTTAATGCTACTAATATTGCTTAGAAAATGTTACTTCAATTTATAGATAAAGAAATTCAAGGTGAGAAGGGTTAAAGATTCCCTAATTAGAAAGAACAGAATCGGAACCCAGACCAAGTCTGTCGTACTCTAAAGCCTGTGCTCTCAACCATTACATGACCCCATCTTCCTGCAAAGTCGATATGAACCCCCACTACAATCTCTCTGAAAATAATTTATTTTTCTGATTCTTACTTTCCTTTCAGTTATGAAGCATCAAGTTAAATTGAAACCTCAATGTGACATAAACTGTAAAAACAACGTTGACTGAGTTAACCTTCATTAGAACAGATCAGAAACACAGAATTAATTAAATCCTGTTCTTTGAATTACACAAAACATAAACCATGCAAGCTTATATGATGAAATTATGATGAGTGATAGAAACATAAAATGTTCTATGAGAACAGATGAGCTTGTGGGTCAGAACTGAAACACGAGAAGTAGTTGCACCAATGGGTTAGAATGTGTGGCCTTTTAAAACTGTGGTTTCACTGGTATCTCCAATCAAGGCTGGCCATTCCCGGTACTGTGTGACTGCTTCTGAGGCCCCTCAGAAGCTTAATCATACTCATTATAATGATGAACATGAAACAACAAACACCTTCGGCATATGATTTAATATCCTAAACTGCAAGAATATCTGTGATAATAAGGGATTTGGAGGAATTACTCTCTGATTTCAAGTGAAAAAAACCATCTTGACTTCTTAACTCACAACAAGTTCAGGTCAATAAAGAAGTATATATAGTACGGAGAAATCTGTAATGTCTTGATCTTGTCTAACTGACTGCCTAATAAGTATATGAATCATTATTTTTTCTTAGAGGAACATTTTTTTTCTTTCCAAAGTTGCCAATTCAGAAAGAACAGCTCTATGCCAAAGGCAGTAAAAGGGATGCAGTGATCTGTTTAACCACAGGCAAAAAGCAACTTCTCAATTATTCACTTATTAAATTCAATAATGCAGAGGGGAAGAAGCAAGGCATACGGACTTTCTTAAATATTCAGCGTTTACTCTGAATCACTCTTGAGCATCATAACTAAAAAAGTGAATTAAACCATTTATGTATCTGGCATATATGATGTGATTAATATGGATTACGAAAATTTATTCTAAGTTGCCATGTAACAAAAAGCAATTTGAAGTTATTTTTGCACATCAATTATGCAAATACGTGAGCTTTTTAAACTGGAAATTTCCACATGTCACTGATGAAGTTCATTCTCTAATAAAAGAAAACTCTTAAAATTACAACATAAAAGTATATTGTTGAAACCACCCCATGAAATTTTTAACAGTCAAAGCTGTCTTATAAATAAGTACCCTGTATCCATCAGCACAAAACTTTTATCTACTTTTTTCCACACAGAACAGTGGTAAGACATTCATTCATAAGGTGAAGTACAGTGAGACTTATTATTTTGGTTGACATAGATAATTTACTCTAGGAGGCAGTTATTTATAAGAATACTTTTAAATGGAAATAGCAGCTGTTTTTGTTACTAAGTTTTAAAAACCCATTACATTGCTACACAACTGGCTGAGATATAACACACTAGAGATCTTTTTAGGAAATTATAAAATACCATCATGTTAACTCAAACACTGCCAAATGTATCTTTCTCATTTCTGAGTTAACCTGCTTTTAAAAGAAATATGAGCTATAATAAAATTGAAAAGTAATTATGAAAAGGAAATGTGGAATTAAAAATCATTAATCTGGGCAATCTAATTGAAAGAAATACTGCCGACAAGAGTTTGTATACTACATATTTTAATCACAGAAATGAGATGTCAGCCATGCTGCACCAAAGGACGATTATTTGTAATGCGTAAGCTCTCACTTTAGATTCTGAGGGTGTTCCCTGATTTGGTTCTCATCAATAACTAAGACAACAGGTAAAGGGAGAACAGAGTAACAGGATAGTGAACTGTGTGCAGAGACCAAAAGCAGTGTGCCAGAGAGGGCCAGCACGAGAGAACAACCAGTGTTTCCTCTCAGTGACATTAATAGAGATAAGGCCAATAAACAGTGCTCCTGCTAAATAATGATCTGCATATGAAATATTCTATGATGACAGAAAAGTGGTTCTTTCAAAGTCTTAGGACTCTCCTAGATAAGAGACGGCGCTTAACAGAGATGCTGGCAGAAGAGCCAGGTAAAGACCTCCTTTGGGTTTTCACAAGGTGTAGAACCAGAGTTTTGAAGTGACCTATTCATCTTGATCCATATTCATCAGAAGCCTCACCCCTGGCTTCCACAGACTGGTAAGTCTACAATCTCTAGCAGAAATTATACCAAGTGGCTCTCATTGTCATGTCCTGCCCCTCAACACAGTTCCTTAGAACACAAGTTTTCTTCCATTGCCATGCTGCTGGCAACCTTGTTTTAATTTAAGTGTGACAAGGTGGTCACTTCATAATGTGTCCTCCTTGCTTGCAGGGGCCCTCTGACACACGTACAGTTCACCCTGTAACACATGAGCAGTGTTACAGGGATACAGAGGGGCCCCAGCAGAAACCTCTGCCTTTCTGAGTCATTTTGAAATCAAATCTTTTGTTCTATATCTTTACAGCAGCCAGAAATAATCCTCAGAAAAAGACTGGACCTACTAGTAAGCAAATCAAATGCCTCAGAGTGGTACCATCAGCCCTCTCCTCCCTGCCTTTCCTGCTTCCACAGAGAGGCCAGTCACCACCTTTCTATTTTGGTCACACTATGGTTCTGCAGGAACTGTCATTCTCCTTTTCTGTGGTTTCCGAGGCCCTAAAATAACCTTCTCATTAGCTTCACTCAAGTTCATTGTTAACATAAATAGGACAAAATAGGCAGTCACGTACATAGCACTTTAAAAGAACATTATCAGCTCTGCTCATCTACAAGTATTTATTCTCTAAACAGAAACATTCAAAAAAGGGTGAAAAAAATCCTTGGTTTTTCATATTATCAGAAATATATTATGGACAATTTTAACTTCCTGGAAATGAATTAAAATGGCTGATAATGTTTAATTCAGTTTAGGCTTTGTCACATTCAGGTGGCCACTAGCAGAAGCTTGAGTAATGTGGAAAATATGTCTGTGCAGTTGCTGGCAAAGAAGCAAAGTTATCCTTCCTCAGAAATAGTGTGACAGAGTTCTTGCAAAGGAATGTAATGTTGGCTGATCTGTAGGCAGTACCACCACTGGTATGCACCCTCAAATCCAACCCCAACACTGCCTGGCCTTTTCCACCCTGGGAGTGCATGGCTGGAGCCTGTAAAAATAGAATTTCCCACCGTGGATCCGGTGCTCTTCTCTCCTGTCCATCTCCCAAGACACACTAATGCTTAGGTTGTGGAAGGAGAACCACCTCCAAGGAACATCAGTATTGCTCCCTTCACCTGGTAAAGGCCACTGATGATAGCTGTCTTACTACTTTAGTCTCCCCTAATGTTTCTGCTGCACACTTGAGTCTCTACTGTAGGATAATATCATCACAACAACAATGAACTCCTAGTGGATTAGTCATTTTCACTATGCTTGGCTTACATAGAGGACGAAGGCAAACATTTTTCCCTGGGGAGTTTCAGGATACCTAATCAATCTAGGAATAAATAAATACCAGTAAATAATTTAGTTTTTGTGGAACCATAGTCTGTTGCAACAGCTTAATTCTGTGGTTTTGTCTGTGTTCCAATAAAACTTTATTTATAAAAACAGGCAGCAGGCTAGATTTGGCGCAAGGGCTATAGTTTACTGAGTTTTGCTACTCACTGGTTACAGTAATGTTGCTATAAGGATTGTAAAAAAAGGATAATGAACAGAACAAAGGTATTTTGACAAATTAATCCATGGCATTAAAAGCTGGAATAGAAGTTGCTTTTTACGAGCTGTGAGGGGTCTGAGAAATACTTGCTGCTAGGTTTCTGGTAATATTCTGTTTCTCCACATGGGTGCTATTCACACAGATATATTCGCTTTGTGAAAATTCACTGAATTTTTGTTGAGAATTCATTTTTGAACTGTATAAATTTCTGTCTGGTCCTTCAATAACTTAATTTTAAAAAAGAAAAAGAACCAATATGTTCTGAGCAAGAAGTTGTTTTAAGAAAAATAAGGCTGGCCAGGGATTTAGCTTCAGTGACTTAAGTACTTGTCTGGTAAGTGTAAGGTCATAGGTTCAATCCTCGGTATCCACCCCCCCCCGCCCCCCACCACCAAAAGAAAAAAAAAGGTGGTAAATCTCACACAGAGTACTTAGGAGCTGGCACAGTGCCTTTGGGTTCCCAGACATGTACAGAGAAGCTTTCTTCTTTCTTTTGGAAGATGTATGTATGCTTTTTTAAATATTGTAGCAAAAACACGTAATATAAAATTTAACATTTTAAGTATTCTTAAGCATATAGTCCAGTAGTATTTATCCACATTGTTGTAAAACAGCTCTAAACTGTTTCCACCTTGTAAAACTATAACTCTAAACCCATTAAATAACTCCCTGTCCCCCTACCCCTTAGCTTGTGGCAACCACTGTTCTACTGTTTCTGTGAGTTTCACTACATTAGCTATCACATAAGTGGTATGTGTGTGTGATTGTCTTATTTCACGTATGATGTCCTCATCCATGTTCTAATATGTAACAGAATTTTTTTCCTTTTTAGGTGGAATAATATTCCATTTTGTGTATATATCACATTTTATTTATCCATTCATTCAGTGATGGACATTTGGATTGCTTCTTTTGCTTATCGTGAATAGTGCTGTTATGAACATGGAAATGCAATTATCTCTTTGCAATCTTGCTTTCAACTTTTTGAATATAACCCAGAAGTGAAAAGTTAGATCATATGGAAGTTCTAATTTTAATTTTTTGAGGACTCTCTGTACTGTTTTCCACAGTGGCTATACCATTTTACATTCTTAACAAGAGTGTACAAGGGCTTACTCCTATGTCTCTATATCCTGTCAACACTTGTCATTTTCTGGTCTTTTGACAGTAGCACAGGCCAATTTTTTTCAAAGCAATTTGGCAAGGTCTTATCTAAATCAAAATATAAGTAAAAGGTCTCTAAGAAAAGTATTTTCAATCCTTAGTAAAACTTTATCCTAAAAGACCAGCAACATTTTATATGATTTTACCTTCTTTATTCAAAGTTTATGAATTTGCTCAAAGTTTCTAGCAAGTGAAATATACAATAGCATACTAAAAGCAGTATAGCAAGAGGAAAATTTTAAAGTTACATTTTCATATCTTGCTCAAAATGCCACCCATATGTGAAACTCCCAGTAAAAGCATTATGACTACCAAAAGACCAATTATAGGGTGAATACATAATTTATTTCATTAATTTTGGTCCCACTATACCAGAAGAACTGGGAATTCTACCAAAGGGAATAAGGGAATGAGTGGATTGATTGGCTTAGATGAAAGCTAAAAACTCTCAAAAGCAATGACACAGGAGAAGCAATGATGATGAGGGTGCAAACGAAACAAGCAGAAGACCAAATAGAGAAGCTGGGCTCCAGGAGCCACAGATTACTGATCACCTTGCTCTTCCTGAATGACTCGCACAGCTGAGTTTTCCTCTACTTTTTTTTTGGCAGCTGCTGTTTCTTCTTTAGACCACTGCAGGTGATCCCTGTTTATACACAAACAAACAAACATTGTAAACCATGCCTTATAATTGAAGAAGGGAAAAAAAACAAAAGAAGGTGGCCAGGGACTAGATTTTATCCTAGATTAGGCAAGTGCAGCTGATATAAAATAATAGCATGTTAAGTGAATAGTTCTGTGTCATATGTTCTTCCTGAAGGTATTGGTGCAACCCTCCAACTTCTACAGCTCTTCCCTTTAACTTTGGTTGTGCTGTAAGCCCCAGCTACCTTTGGGAATGGCTGCTGAAATAATATCCCAGAATACTCTGATCTCTGATTCTCTGGATATGGTATGGTTTGTGGTTTTTACTCTACAGTTAAATTTACTTGCCCTTTAGTTCATTTATGCATAGGACATTCTTTAACAATATTTTGATACTCTTTTTATAAAACTTGTATTAGAATACTCTGCTGTCAGAGACACACAAGTTTTCAAATATTTGGTACTTACCCCTTAATTTTAATTTTTAAAGTAACTTTAGATTTGTTTTTATTACCTACTTTAATTTCTGAAAAGAAGTTTGTTTACATTTAAATGATAGAGTACATGATGTAACATATTATAGGATGACTTTTCTACAATGTGGCACTTTCTATGAGTATTTTTAGTTCTAGAATTTATTCTCCCTATATGAAAATAAACCTTGCTGCAGCAATGTCTTGTTGTCTAGCATTTGTGGGTCCCTGGATTCAGTTCTCAGCACTGAAAAAAATTCTTCTTAGGATGGAGGCAACACCTATATACAAAAAAGGTGATTTTAATTTTGTTTTTACATTTTTTTTCTGTACTAGGTTAGACTATATATGAGTAAAGAAATATTCTGAATTTTCTGAATTTCCATTTTTTTGAAACAAACAAACAAACAAACAAATCCCAAACACTCTACATTCAAGTTCCAGAAAGCCTACTGGTAATTATAAGAAATATCTTAAACACTATTATCGTATGATATTTGTAATTATCTGACAGATGAGAATAGATTAGTTATAAAATTCTTGGATTTTTACGTCAGTCATCAATATGGTGAGTGACCAACATTAACTGAGCAGTTAGCATGATAATTACTACCATTTATTATTTATTACATGTCAGACATTGTACTAAGCACGTTTCATACATATTCGTTTTATTTAATCCTTTCAAAAATCTTGTGCAGGGGTTATAATCATGCTTATTTTATATACAAGGAAACAAGTTTAGTAGCTCAGTCAAGATCCTATACCTGAAAGTGGCAGAAGCAGAATTCAAACTCAGATTTATGTCTCATCAGAGTCGATCTGTTCAGCTATTAGTTTATTACTGTCTACCAACGCAGTAGGGGATACTGTAGATTTAAGACTTTGTCCATCAAAGGCATATGTTCTTCTAATGCAGACAGATAAACAGAAAGTAAATGATAAAACAATGGAGCATGCACTGTTAGGACCTGATGAGTGGAACTATTGCCAATTAACACTATCTGAGGCAAAAAAGAAAGAGGAAGATGAGTTTAGGCTAAGGTTGGGGAAAGGTGGTGGGGCAATTACAGCTGTCATTAAGGAACTGGCAATTAAGACAGCATATACAAGAAATAATGAAAAAAATCTACTTTGATTGACTCTCTTGGGGAACTGCAGATGAAGTTGGGATGTGGGTAATAGATTTCAGAGGATTTTAAATAGTTTAAAAGACAAGACAAAGCAAGGAGGGACTAGAGGGAACGGATTAGACTGCTGTAGTAGTCTAGGGGTAAAGAGTCAGTCATAGCACCAAGGTGGTGATAACAGAAAACAGAAAGAAACAGTTGAGGGAGACACTGAAAAAACCTATAGTGTTGACTTGGAAATAACTAGATATTGGAAAAGAAAGTGAGAACTGAAAATGATTCCAAGGTCTTATCACTAAGTGTTAAGGAAAGTGGGGGTAACAAAGGCAAAATAAAGAAGCTTCTTCAGGTGGAATGATGAGGACTTCATTCTATTTTAAGTTATGCTTATGCAATCAAATATAAGAAGGTATATTCCAGTGACCCAGCTATAAATACACTATTGAAAGATGAGAAACTTTTCTCTCTAAAAGGATCAAGACTGATACACTAGATCTCCAGGAAAAGCAAATGGAGAATGTAAAAGTCAGAGTTCCACAGATAAAAATTTAACCAGTAGCACTTTTAAAAACCAATTACTTACAGCCCAAATAATCATTAAACAGCTTTGTCACTTGCTTTAGTGAATTAAATTAGAATAAAGTTTTGTTTTGGCTTACTTTAATATATGTAAGTAAAACCGTTAGAATTGGAAGTGGCAATTACATATTTTGTATACACATGATAGAAAATCAAGTTTGTGGGGCAATGAGAGTATATGTGGCCTTCAGCTTTAAACATTTCTTTTAAATTGTTACTTTAACTTACCTCTTCATAAGGATTTAACAGATTTGGTTATTTCTTAAATCGCTTTAACTTCCTTAAACTATTTATTACTTCATTTTCTTAACTGAGAAGTGAAGGCAACATTATACTCTAAGCTCCTGCAGAACAGATTTTCCCACTCTGCAGTTACAGAATCCCCACAGAAACCTATAAAATGTTCCCACTGTATTTATGGGAACTTCCTCCAGACCTGCTGTTGTATGGCAGATCTTTACATTAGAAAACTCTGACTCTTATATACTAAAACCCAATAGCCAGCAATCAGAATTATTCAAGTTTTTATAAGTAATAAGTACAACAATAGAATTTAAACACAGAGGCAACAAACTAATAAGCAAACTGAAAATAATCAAGCATTTAACAACAATAAAAACCAAAGGAAAAAATGATTCATAGTGTTTGGCTATGAATTGTACTTCTTGGACTCTATTGAGAAAAAGTAACTCAATGGAATAATGAAGTGCTATACAGAAAAATATTTGTATAATGCTATTCACTAGGACATTAAATATAATGAAAAAAACGAAATAAACTCAGTTATAAGGGAACGAAAACATTACAGTAACTCAAAGGAATACTATACAGACATTTAAAATAGTAAGTATGACTACTATGCAATAATGTGAAAAAGTGCTTATGAAATAACCTGAGGTTATACACATATACCCACTTTCTCACAAGGAATGTACAGTATATACTACACACATGTACTAATAAACTAAAATAAAAAGAAATGAGATTTAAAAAGCAGATAGCAAAACTATTATAATTATAGTTTTTAATATTATATACATTGAATAAAGACAAAATGGTGAAATAATGATTAAAATAGTGAGATTAAGAGAGAATTGTCTTCAAATTTCCTTAATTCTATAATGCTGCTTCAACTACAGATAATTTTTAAAAAATTATTTATATAAAAAGTTTACCTTAAGAAATATAACAGTGTTCATTTTTTTAAAGAGAATAAAACCAAACTAAAACAGAACAAAGTCAATCAAAACAAAACAGTGAACAGGATAGAGAACTTCAAAACAAGATAATAGGAAATCAACAATGGCTACCATAATATATCTTGTTACCTTTGAAATAGGTGCCTATGTAATCAGATATAATAAAATCAAACCAAATAAAACCAATTAAAACAATACAGGACTTTAAAACACAATAATTGGGAATTACCAATGGCTACCACCTTCCCTTTTTAGATGTTTCCTACCCTTTCACTTTCACAATATTTACTGTACATTTTGTATCCCACTAACTCTTCAGTTTTTTATACTAGGGAGAAAACATGATGTTCACCCTTTGAGTATGAACCATTTCACCCAAGAGCATGATCACAAGTTGCATCCATTTACCTACAAGAGTCTCGTGATTACCCGTCTTTATAGCTGAGTAGCTTTCCACTGTATACAAATGGCTGTATCTCTCTTATCCATTCTGCAGTTGATGGGCAAGCTATCCCTGCTTTTTTCTGGCTCCCTGTCACATGAAGCATTGTATTCTCTCCCTTGACTTTCAGTCTATGAATTTCCTTTCCTAATGTGTTTCTTGTATACCACATATTGATGGGTCTTATTTCTCGATCCACTCTGCCTGTTTCTTTTTATTGGTGAATTGAGACCATCTACATTAATGGTTATGGCTAACATGGACTGGTTCATCTCTGCCATGCTTTTTTCCTACCATTGGCTCCCTATTTTTCCCCTCCATTCAGCATAAAACTATACACTATATTTCAATATTCTTAATTCTATAAGTCATATTATTACGTATTTATATATTACATACACTACACATTTTTCTATATAGTTATAAAATGTTCATCATAATTATAATTTAAAACTGCTATACATGATTTCGTTCTGGCTATAACAGAGTATATGACTAGCTTCCTACTATATAAAACTGTAAATATAAGATATAAAAGCAACTACTTTCATGCATTAGATGACACTTTTGACAGTGGATGATATGTTCCTTAAGAGAAGAGGAACAAAATATGAGTCCCCACAGTCACCAGATCATACTATCTGGGGACACATTTCTAGATGGCAGTGCAGAGAGAGATGAGGCCCAAGCAGAGTGGTTACCCACTGAATGGCAGTTTCAGGAGACTCCAGAGACTCAGTGGAGAGATTCTGGGGATGACAGTGGAAGAAAGAGAACCGACTATAGAGATAGGTGTTAAGTTCTTGGAGACACTGGAGTTCCAGCTACACCAGAGAGGGGAGACCTCTCTGAATGCCACAGATATTCAGTTAAAACTCTAGAAAAACTATGCCACCGAAAAAGAATCGCACTAGATTCAGGACAATATTAAAAAAGTCCACCGCATAACATCTAAAATTAATACTGACTCAAGCAAGATGTGGCAGTAAATGAACCACTTGTCAGAAAAAAACTCAACATCTTTCTTTTCCTTTTATTTTAACATTTTTAAAGTAAAATAATCCAAGTTCTACACACAATATAATTCATAACATCCACTGCACTGTAAAATGTCATTAGGCATGTTAATCAAGAGAAAAGGCAGTAAATAAATATAGACTTTAGGAAAACTAAATACTGGAATTAGTATACAAAGACTTTAAAACAGCTTTAAGAGGATCAGAAATTGAAACCGTAATTCAAAATAATAAGCTGGGCATGGTGGTACATGCCTATAATCTAATTCCAGCACTCAGAAGGCTGAAGCAGGAGGATTGTCACAAGTTCGAAGCCAAAGCAGGCTACATGCTGAGTTCAAGGCAAGCCTGAGGTGCACAGTGAGACCCTGTCTCAAAACCAACCAACCAAACAAACAAAACATTAATGGTTATGGCTAACATGGACTGGTTCATCTCTGCCATGCTTTTTTCCTACCATTGGCTCCCTACTTTTCCCCTCCATTCAGCATAAAACTATACACTATATTTCAATATTCTTAATTCTATAAGTCATATTATTACGTATTTATATATTACATACACTACACAAAACCAAAATGATAATTAAAAACAGAAAAAGGGCTGGGAATAGAGCTCAATATGAAGGCCCTAAATTCAATCCCCACTGATGAAAAAAAAATTACGTCCAATGATTTAAAAGAAAAAAGAGACAGAGTAGACATATGGAGGAAATCTCAGCAAAGAAATGGAAGCTATTTTTTTAAAAAAGAAAAAAACAAAAAAAGGAAATTCTGCAGTGAGTCCAATACAGTATATCAAAAACAAAAAAAAAAAAATCATTGGGCAGACTTAATAGTTGAAGAATATCTCAAGAAAAAGTGTCAGTAAACTTAAAGATAAGTGTAGAAGTTATTCAAACGAAGAACAAAGAGAAAAAGCTAGACAGCCCAGGTAAGTGGCAGAGCTTTAGG
Source organism: Dolichotis patagonum (assembly GCA_004027295.1). Classification (NCBI taxonomy): domain Eukaryota; kingdom Metazoa; phylum Chordata; class Mammalia; order Rodentia; family Caviidae; genus Dolichotis; species Dolichotis patagonum. The sequence goes on along the minus strand of PVJX010005959.1, from coordinate 57,040 downwards.
GAGCAGCCTAGTGGGAGGCCCTGAGGTCCCTTGGGCACTGCCCTCACACTGGCTGACGGCAGTTCTCAGGGTCGGTGCTTACAAGACTGAGTTCTACCATTGGGCCTGACACAGGCCACATTTAGCTATGTGATATCTCTCTCTCCACACACTCTTGTCATCTGCTGTGAGCCTCTAGAACTGTTAGCTAAATAAACGTCTTTTTTTGGTAGTTACCCAGCCCGGGAATTACTGTATTTCATTAAGGTAATAAAATATGGACTACTACAAATACAAATTTGTTTAGGAAGCACAAAATTGAAGTTCCAGGAAAGGGACAGAGGGAAAGAGGGACATAAAAAAAGAGAGGGAGGGAGGAAGGGAGGAAAGAGGGGAGGAGAAAATAATAAGAATGAATAAGAAAAACCCCCAAACACCAACTAAACTTTTTTCAAATTTGATTTTAAAAAGAGAGGATGCAACAAATAGATTCAGGAAGCACTTCAAACCCCAGCCAATAGGAACATAGAGAAAACCACTAAAACAGAAAGAAAGAAAGAAAGAAAGAAAGAAAGAAAATAAAAAAAAATCAGACATAAATAGGTATAAAAATTATTCAAACTGAAGAACAAAGAGAAATTATTTAAAAAGTATAGCCTCAGAAACCTTGTGATCAGGAGTACAATAAAAAGATCTCTCAAAGTTGCAAAACACACTGTCAGGTAAACAAAATTTGAGAAAATCTGTTATCAGTAGAACCTGGACTATAAGAAATGTTAAAATTCTTTAGGCTAAAAAAAGATGATACCCATCAGACTCAGATCTATAGTATGAAATAAAAACATAAGAAGTGACAGATATGTGGCTAACTATAAGAGATAATCATTTTTAACTTAATTTCTTTAGAAAATCCAAATTACTAACTACATTTAGCATAAATAATAACTGTAGTATATATATGAAGTAGCTCAAATGTTGCAGGAATAAGGAAAATTCTATTGTTCTTAAATCTTTTTTTTTTTTTTTTGGTACCAGGGGTCAAACTCACAACCTCATGCTTGCCAGGCAGGTGCTTAAGCCACTGAGCTAAATCCCCAGCCCCAAATCCCTTACATTTTATGTTACATGATATAATATCAACTCTAATTTTAATTCCACCCTTTCAGGTGGTCCACTGAGTCAAAGCTACTTTCATAACAATGTTTTATTTTGCCTCTTTCACTGGGCTGACATTTGTACTGATGGTATAAAGAAAATGATGGATAAAATTGCAACTCCTTTAGCATGGAATAAGGCTGTGATACCAAAATGTATTAGCAGTTATTACACTCTACCATGATCTGTGAGTGAAAAGAATATACTTTTGTTCTGATAATAATGAACAGATTTTTTAAATTTTACTGATTAATAAAACAATAAAAGTTAATTTTATGAGAGACTGACTTTTGGCTGCAGGTGTAGTTTAGTGGAATAGCATTTGCCTACCATGATCAAGCTCTATGACTGTAAAAACAATTAACTAATTAATTGAAAAAAATAAATAAAATACAAACTCTTGGAGACATACCCTTTTCATATTCTACAAAGTGGCTCTGCGCATCCTGACATACACTAATTGACAAGGAAAAGCACTTGTGTGATATGAATTATGAACTGAACTTCTTGCTTTTTTAATACAAAGTTATTTTTACTTGAAAGAACAACTGTAGATAAAACTCTAGTGATTTAGACTTGGGTATGTGGCATGTTTTCTCAAAAGTAAACAAAATGAGCCTATCACTTCAACAAAATCAAATGGCAGTATTTGTTGCCAAAGATAAATGTGGGGCTTTCAAGCAAAAATTAGAATTTTGAAAAACCTCAACCAACATGAATGTGACAGCTTCCTAATACTTACAGATTTTTCTAATGAGACTAAGGGTGATTTTAACAAACGTTATTTTAAAATATTATATAACAAAATGTGTCAACATTTGGAAGATCTACATAAACAAAGAACCAATCTTTTTCAAACTACCTCTGTGTGATGTTTGAAATGATACACAGGTAAAGGATACATCCATAGTACAAGGTACTGATGGATTACAACAGAATATGAAAAGCTTTTTAATATGGGTTCCTAGACCATATTGCAACCAAGAAATTACTACTACTGAGATTTAATGTAACATCAAGAGAGAAAATTCCAGTTACCTGAAAAGGCTTCTCTCCTTTACAAGTATATATCTGCGAGAGGCCAAATTTCCTTCATATAATTCAACCTAAACAACATGCTATAAAAATTGAAAGCAGAAGCAAATACAAGAATCCAGCTTTATTTATTAAGCAAGACATTAAAGAGACCTGCAAACACTCAAAATAATGCCACTCTTTGTTCTGCATTTTTGGCAACATACAGATATTTTCATTAAAATGTATTGCTTAAAATGTAATGACATTGTTTTGAAATGAACTATTTTAATATTTAATATGGAAAATATCAATAGGCATAATCCATAAAAATAAAAGGTTTTTGGGGCCCCTCAATGATTTAAAGTGTAAAGGGGTCCTGAGACCAAAATGTTTCAAACTAATGCCCTAGAAAAATTTCTAAAATATACTGCAAAGATATATAGCTAAAAAGTAAAGAAAATATAATAGTTTAAAAGTATTCCGTTTATCCAAAAGAATGCAGATAAAAGGAATAGACAGAAAATGAGAGAGAAAGAAGAGAGAACAAAACTTTGGGTGTTATCTTGAAAGTTTCTCTTTTCTTCCCTCCCACTCTCTCTTCTTCCTGTCTCCCTCCTCTCTCTCTCTGTTGTAGTCAGGGGTTGTGCAGAGAACAATTAGAATCAGGACATGGAGTTTATAATATTTTTATGATGGTCACCCAGAGTTAACACAAGAAAATGCAGGAAATCTATTCACAACACCAAAGACATAGAATATTTGTCAGGGGCCTAAATCCCATAGCATTGTCCCACATGAGCCCAGACACAGACCCAGAGCTTATGACAATGCCTCTCACGAGTCCAGCTGGAGATCTAGAGCCCACAAGAGGACTCACCCCAGTCTCTTTTATGGATCTGTGCTGGGAAGGCCCAAAGGTCAGCGGTGGAAGCTAGAAAGCTTATGCCAGCAGGGTGAAGGAACTGTGCTGGTAGGTAAGGGTTCTCGGCTGGAGCCGAGAAGTCACACTCACAACAAAGACCAGGGGTGTCCTGAAAAGCACCACAGCCATCCTCAGTGACACGGAGGCCCCGAATTCCTTGACGAAGACAAGCATAGTCGAGTACATGCCAGGAAGCCAGCGTGACGAGTTCATCCTGGAGACCAAGCGGCACAGGAAGCAATGCTTGATGTAAGGGCCAGAGCTTCTCCAGGAGAACCAATGGCTCAAACAGCAACACATAGAAGAACCCACAACACTTCAACGCCTCAACGCCCTAACGCCTTAATGTTCTCCCTTCTCCTTCTCTACGTCTCCATTTATGCTGGCAACCTTCCTCAGGTGAAACATCTCTGCTCAGCACCACGCTGATGTAATCCAGCTGGCATTAAGTTGACCACCAGTTCTCAATCCATAACACTCTCTCTCTCTAATAGATCCCAAAGTATATCTTATAGCGGTTTTTTGTTTTTGTTTTTTTGTACTGGTAATTGTACAAAATTTAATTAGTCTTTCTTTTATTGCTAAATATTTCCCCTATGGTCACATGTACTTACTCCTTACTCCTGGTTCAATTTTCCATATGTCCAATGCGTATTTATCAATATAGCAAAAAGTTTCAATGCTTTTTCTACCAACATAGTAAATATTCTATATGTTAATGCACAGCAGTGGAAAAATCATTTACAATTTCTGTTTTTGTATTGTCAATAAGATTAATATCAAAACTGTCCAAATTAAGATTAAGTACTCAAATTGTAATTATCCTATTTCATCAAATCTAAAATGCTATTATTTTCTGTACCAGTAAGAAAGAAAAAAAATCTCATTTTGAATTAAAATTTTAAGATGCCATCAATTGTAAAAAGTTTCACAATTCCAGAGTTGTTAATTGGTGAAAAAAATGTGAATCTTAGAAGGTATGAAATATAGCCATCATAGCTTATAGCTAACGACTGAACTAACTTCCACTCAATTTTCTTTTCTCCTATTGATGCCAATGTGTATTGCTAACTCCTGGCTGTCTACCCTTTTGTTTTGGCCATAATAAATATTTCAGTTGATTATTGTTACTAGTAAATCAGTTTCTTACTTAGGAATTGATTACAAAAGACAAACACAGAAACAATGTCTTCTTACATTTAGATTCAATGGAATGGCTGTCACAGCTGCTGCTAGAAACTGATGTCCCGGGCCGGGGATATAGCTCAGCAGCATGGTGCTAGCCTGGCAAGCACGAGGTCCTAAATTCAACTCCCGGTGCAAAAAAAAAAAAAAAAGAAAGAAAAAGAAACTAATGTCCATTTCCCGCATAAAACATTTATTTGGAACCTGTATTATATTATCAGGGACTGAGTTGTGAATTGGGGGCATAAAAATAAAGAAATTTTGATAGAACTCATTGTTGTGGAGTTCTACTGCACAGACTTACTAAAAAATACACAAATTATTGGGTAGAGAGCAGGTGGGAACAGGTGAGTAAGGGGAGGCATTTTTAAAAATTAAAATTCAAACAATGCCAACGCATATAAAATATAGTTACCCTGTTTCTCATCCTCATTCCTATCCATGAGACAAGCACTGCTATCAGGATAATGTGAACCTTTACAGAATTCTCTCTGTATATACAAAGGTATGTATATGTGAGATACATGTTCACAAGACTTTCTTCACAAAATTGAGGCCATCTTAGAGATATGTCTTTGCAATTTGCTCTTTTTGTTTAATGACCTATCATAGTCATCTCTTTAGATCAGTATACAAGGATCTCTTATTTTCACTAATTGCTAAATTATTTTCCAATGTAGGAATAGTATCATATTTTTAACAGCTTGTAAGATATAATTAAATTATAGTGAACTGCACATATTTTAGGTGTACAATTTGGTAAGTTCTGATACATATAGGCACTTGTGAAACTATCACCACAATCTGGGTAATGACATACTCATCATCTTTTAAATTTCCTTGTGTTCCTTTGCAATTCCTTCCTCCCACTTCTTCCCTACTCTCATCAGCATTCCAACCCCACTTGCAATCACTGATCTGCAGTACATCTCTAAACTAGTGCATGGAGGCACAGTATGTGCAACAGTCATCCCTTATCCGTGGGTGATATGTCCTAAGGCCCCCAATGGATACCTGAAACTGGGTAGTGCCTAATCATATATATATATATATATATATATATCACAGATATATATCATATATATACTTTATATATATATATATAACTGCCTAATCATATATATATATTTTAGATATATATTATATATAAACTAATATAGTGCCTCATCAGATATACATATATATATCTTTGGGTCCCTATACACATACCTATGATAAAGTTTAATTTGTAAGTTAAGCATAGTAAGAAATCAACAACAATAGTTAATAATAAAGTAGAACAACTATGTTTCAAATATATGAATTATTTTTATCAATCAATATTTTTGGAAGTGCTTGCCTCACATGTGTAAGGCACTGGGTTTGATTCCCAACAACACAGAGAGGATCTATATCTTTATATCCTCATCCTCTCTCTCTCTCTCTCTCTCTCTCTCTCTCTCTCAACATAGATGATAGACAGATAGATGAGAGATACTTTTTTTTTAACCACAGTTGATGTTGAATACCTAAAACTGTGGATAAAGGGAGATTGGCCTTTATTTCTAGCTTCTGTCATTCTGCACAATAATTTTGAAACTAGTCCATGTTATTGAGTGCACCAATAGTAGACATAGGTTTAATTTTTTAAATAACTGCTAAGTTGTATGCCAAAGTAGTTATCCATGTTTTTTCTCCATTAGCAGTATCTGAGAGTCACTGAGTTCCAGTTTCTCCATATTCTGGACAACACTTGGTATGCTCGGTATTTTGAACTTTAGCTATTCTCATTAGTGTGAATTGGTATTTCATTGTGACATTAATATGCATTTTTCTAATGACTAAAAATGTTGAACATCTTTTCATGTGCTTATTTACCATCTGTGTATCTTTGGTGAAGTATCTGTTAAAATCTTTTGTTCATTTTTATTGTGTTGTTCTCTTACTAAATTTTGAGCTTTTTAAAATATAGTCTGATTATGAACCTTTTATCATCCAAAAGGACAAACTATAGATATGTATGGTAACATGGATATATCTCAAAATACTTATGCTGAGTCAAAGAGTCCAGATAAAAAAGAACACATATTGTATGATTCCCTTTATATACTATTTTGGAAAATGTAAACTAATCTACAAGGCATTCTATGTTCTCTCTGCTTTCTTCTTTCTTTTCTCTTTATATGCACAATTTCCTTGACATTCTACTTTTTCCAGAGACCTTTTTGTCTTTCTCCATTTCAAAGTTTCATTTTAAAGGTTTAGGCATTATATTTTCTTTATTTTTCTGCAGCCTGAAAGTGTGATAGGGATTGCTGAAGAACTATTTACTAGGTAGTAGATAGCCTTTATTAACATCTAAACCTGCTTTTTTTCTTTTGTCAAATAATCTACTGAAGTATTTTTCTTTGTAGTTCTTAACCTGGCAGGTATTCTACTGTACCACTGAGATGCTGTTGTGAAGTCGTGAGAGTAGCACATTCAACACTGCAGTCCAACACTGGCCAGTCACTAGGAACTTTTTAACTACAGGGAGCTCTCTGGTGACATACATCAGGCAATGCTGACAATCTTGTTAAAAGTGATATGTTCAGTATGTTTAATCTCTCTCTCTTCTTCTTCTTTCTCGCCTTCTCTCTCTTTCTCTTCCTGTCTCTGAGTGGTTCTTTTTTTTTTTCTTTTTAAAAATTTTTTATTTGGAAAAGAATTAAACCAAATGAGATAAAAACCCAACAAAATGAGGGCATTCAAAACAAAAGGAAGGATATAGTACATGATTTAAAACCACAATACAAGGTGATCTACAATGGTTACCATGATGTCTCTTGTTATCTTCAATAGAATTGCCCATATCATCAGGCAATAAAATTGAACATATGAATACAGTCTGAGTGGTTCTTTGATGACTTTAATGATGATGGTTGAGGCAGAACATTCTACCTCAATCTGGATCTGCCTGTCCTGAACAGTTAGTTTCACTGTAATCCTCCTTCTAGTCTCCACTTGCCTTTGTAACGTCAGCATGAACCTTTTTTTTTTAAGAGATAACACTGAGGGGATCTGGGGAGCTGGAGCAATGAGATTTCCCCAAAAGTTCACCTTAGGGATTCCACTTTGAGCTCCTTGGGGTTGAACTTGAATGACATGGCAGAGGCAGCTGATGTCAACGGTAGATGTATGACAACTGAAGAAAACTACATCTTCCCCAAGCTGAAAGTCAAAAAACTAAGTCTACTTTTTTTCCCCAAGGTTAAGCTATGCTACGTTTGCCTTTCCTTGTTAGGATGTGTCCTATTTCTAGGTAAGAAAATTTATTTTCAAAGGTTCATTTTCAACCTTTACCACAGCTGCCAAATGATTATCAGGAAGCCTTGCAACTTGCCAGGGCACCGTTTTGCCTAGCACCTGAGGGATGTAGGTGGGATTAGGAAATAGGACAAGCCACATGAATCTAAAATTTCTTTCCGTGTTTATGGCTTTGCTTTTGTTGTTGTTGGTTGCTAATGGCATAGTTTTGGTTGCTTTTATTTATTCTTATTCATTTTCAGATTCATTCTATGTTCTTTACCTGGAAAGCGCCAGCTTATTTGTGAAACAGGTGGAAGCAATGATCATTTTCTAGCCCTCTTGGATATCCACAGAACCTAGCCCAATGTTCTACATGTATCATGTACAAAAAATGCTAGGACAGAGGATATCACTCCATGAGCAACAATGACTAGGCATCCCAAACCTAATTAATTCTCCTAAGCCAAATTAATTCTCCTAAATACTTCTTTCTTTATACTACTCATGGAGTTTCAAAATACAAAACCTCTTTTTCTGGTGAACAAAGGGTTGGTCAAAAAATACAGTGAATGTTTAAATTTTTAAAATTTACAGTAAAACATCCATTGACATTAACTCTACTAAAATATTTCCCCTCATTTCAAACATACTTATCCTTTCATTCTAGGTAATATATCTTTTATTACAGTAAGTTGTTGAAATTTTTTTAAAATTCACTACATGTACTTTTTAGAATATACCTCATGTAGTTACTCAGAATCCAGATGTTCATAGTACCAGTCTAAAACAAATCATCTTCACTATTCAAGTACTCACCATCCCTCAAAGCTCAGGTTAGATTCCATCCACGCCCATCTCAGGAATCTCTTCCTATTGTGAATTCCTGTTGTCTCCACTGTCTTTATCACTTATGATCTTGCATACTGCCTATGCTGTTTATTTATTGACAATTATGTATCACAATTCTCCATTTAATAAGATAATAAGGCTGATGCCTTTTAGTTAAGCACTTAATACTATGAAGAGATTTACCTGTTATTATTTCCCAAGAAACCTAGAAGGACTTTGCTCAAGTCCAAGGCTTGACAGTGAGAGACACAGAATTATAATTTAGATTTCTTGGATTCTGCAGTCAATGTTTAACCACTATAATAATTTTCTGTTTAGTTTTTAACTTCCAATTAGGAACTGGATCCTATATTTTTCTATACTGATTCACTTACTTAAACATATTTATTTAGTATTGATTACATAAGGAATGTAGCAGTGAAAAGATATAAGCTAAGTTGTCCTCTGTAGAATAAGACTAATAATGAAGTCAAAACAGATATAAATAATTAAAGTATACATTAGAAAATGGTATAACAAGATAGCTAATTCCTATATAGTACTATAGGTTATTTATTTACTATGTATAGACACTTTACATTATGATCACTTAATGTTCAATTTACCCTATCAGGTAGGAATTACTACTATTATCCTATATTACCAATGAGAAAACTGAGCCATAGAAGGATTAAGTAACTTCCCAAACTTGAACTCTCAATGTCTACTCTCTGATGCCTCTCATAACAAACGTCATGATGGAGGTAGTCAAAAAAAGTATTTATTGATTAACTGTATGAAGCATGGGAAGAGGGATAGATGATAAATATGATGATTATAAAAGGAAACAGAATAAAATATCTTGGCACTGGAACCGTATTATGATTCTAGAAAGTCTATTATTTAAATGTCATATAATAAAAGTCATGTGGCAACATCTAGGTCTTTGGGTATTCAGAGTATGCCTTAGCTCAGTGTTTCTTTTAAACTAAAGGTCATATCCCCTTTGTGAGTCATGAAATCAATTTAGCTAGTCTAAACAACACTGAAAAAGAGAAACGAAAAGGAACAGCAGAATAAAACAAAGGGAAAACATTGGTGCACATCTTACATGGTAAAAACTGTCCAGGAAAATTTTGCTACTGTTTTATATATGTGTATATATTACTGTTCCAATAAGTAAGATATGCTTACTGTCAATTAAATCAGGAACACTGTTGAATCAGGATTCAACAGTTTGAACAAGGAACAATTTTTCTAAGTAACTGTGTAAGCTGCTCATCACAGACAGACTTTAGGGGCATGCCTCAAAAAGCATTTTGGAGCCAGGTGGCACAGCAGATGCCTGTAATCCCAGCATGGCAGAGGTTGAGGCAGGAGGATTGCTGAGTTTGAGGCCAGCATGTGCTACATAGTGAAAGCAAGGTCAGCCTGAACTATTTAGGGAGACTCTGTCTCAAAAGTTGCATTTTCTGGTCAGTACTCCCCAACATTGATTAAATGTAGCAAGTATAACTTAAAGACTATAGGCAGAATATAAAATAGTTCAGTTACTATGGAAAAAAAGCTCTACAACTACTCTAAAATTTAAAACATAGAATTACCATATCACTCCATAATTCCACTCCTAGATATATACCCCCAAGAATTGAAAATAGAGATTCAAAAAGTTCGTGTATACCCATGTTCACAGCATTGTTCACAGGAGCCAAAAGGTGGGAAAAGCCCAAGTGCCTTCAGTAGATGAATGAATAAACCAATTGTGGTATATATAAACAATGAAATATTACTCAGCCAGATAAAATGTAATAATGCTCAAGGTGAATAACTCACCAAAATGTGCTCTGAGAAAAAGGCCAGACCCAAAAGGTCACATATTATGATTCTTATTTATATGAAATATGTATCCAGAATAGTGAAATTCAGAGACACAGAACACAGATTAGTGGTTGTTAGAGGATGGAGACTTTATTGATAAGTGGTTTCAATGTTTGTTTGTTTCTGAGACAGGGTCTTGCTATGCAGCTCAAGCTGGCCTTGAGCTCACTGTGTAGCCCAGGATGGTCTCGAACTCTTGGTGATTCTCCTGTCTCAGTCTCCCAAGTGTGTCACCGTGTCTGCCTAGCGGTTTCTCTTTGGAGTAATAGAAATGTTTTGTAAATCAGACAGAAGGGCTGAATGTATAAAATGAAATGTAGCTAATGCCGTGGAATTGTTTGCCTTAAAGTGATTATTTTATGTTATATGAACTTCAGTTAACTAAAGTATTAAAAAGTAAAGAGTCTATGCAGATGTAAGTGCTAGTAAACAATATATGTATCCAGAATCTGAAAGGGAAATCTTTCTCAAAATAGTATTAGAAACTGAATAAAAGAGACATTAAAAAGTTTAAAGGGGTCCTATGTAAAATAAAACTTCCTTACTAAGTAAGAACAGAAACATGAACTGTAGATAACCTTTTTCTTTTGCAATAGGGATTGAACCAGGACCTCTATCCTAAGCTACATCCCCAGCCCTTTTTAATTATTTTTTTACTTTGAGACAGGATCTCATTAAGTTGCTCAGGCTGGGCTAAAACTTGTGATCCTCCTGCCTCAGTCTCTCAGGGTTCTGGGATTACAGGCATGTACCACCACATCTGGTATATTAGAGATAATTCTCAATAACATCCTTGAGAAAAAAACTGACATGTATATATATATATATATATATAATATCTTTTTTAAAGATGTTTTATATATATATATATATAAACATCTTTTTAAAAATCTATTTCAGTGAGAGGAAGTATTACTCTTAAATATAAAGAAGAAAAAGAAGATAATGAGTACTTTTAGAACTTTGGAAGGAGTTAACAAACAATCTTTGTAACAAATTTTCTCTTTAGGAAAAAAAAGGAAAGGAGAAAAAGAAAAAACAAATCAGGATGTATAAGCAAATGATGTGAAGCAACCACTTTGCTTTCCCCTTGGAGGATACTGTTTTTACTGTTATTATTACAGCAGGTATGTGCCAAGAGAGAGAGGTCACAAGAGGTATTCCAGTGGTCCCCATGCAGGCTGGAAAAGCCCTTGGAGAGCAGGCGATAAAGGAGGATGGCTGTCTAGATAGATCATGGTTTTTTGCCCTGTGATGAATAGAGCTCTAAAGGTCCTCTGGGCTACTAGAGTATGAAGAGAAAAGGGAAAAGAAAAGGAAGTAGAGCTATTGATGCCCCAGGCCTCTATGCCATGACTCAGGGCAGGTTTGCTCTTTTAAACATTGAGATCTCATAGTAAAACTTCACCTGGAGAAAGTTCTGCTGCTAAAGCAAAGTCTGAAAGCCATTGAACTACATCAAGAGTTCCTAAACCTGGCTGCTCAAGAGAATTAACCCAAAGCTTTTCAAATTAAAAGCTCTCGGCCATATCTCTAGACCTAGTGAACAGTAATTCCCCAGAGGGCTCCCCTGCAGCCTGCTCAAGGCTACTCCTGGGTGTTTGAGAAGCCCTGGACTAAAGAGCCCTTGCTTTCCTGGTGTCTATAACAAGCTAGGACTTAAATCAGTAAGCGAGAGGCTCAGGGAAAAGAGCGGTGACAGCAGATGGAAACAGAACATAGCTAAATCACTAGGGTTAATGAAGAAAAAATGAGGAGCTTGCTGGGGACCAGAAGTTACTCTAGAGATTTCATTGTCTGGCAAAGGGCCCATTTTCTCACAACCTGCAATAACTGTCCAAATTGGTGATTGTTGTCAAAATGGTTTACTTTTTTTTAATTTCAAAAAAGTATAATGTGGGCAACATATATAAGTAATTTAAACTTTTCTAGTAGCACAGTGATGAGATAAAATTTATTTTAATAATGCATTTTATTTAGTTCGATATATCAAAAATTTCACTCATTTCAATATGAAATTCAATACAAAATTGGTATTTTAGCTTATTAATTTTTTGTACTGTCTTCAAATCTTGTAGCAATCTTCATTCAGACTAACCACATTTTAAGTGATCCAAAACCACATGTGGTTAGTTGTTGTACAGTAAGACTAATTAATGAAAGAGTAATATATTTCCTTTTAAAAATGATAATCTGTTGCAATAAAAACAAAGAGTAAAAACATCTCTTTCCCAACCCTGCTCCAAAGCCTAGTTTGATTAAGTTTTGACCACAGATATCACATCTAACTTTCTATCTTCAGCTTTGAAGATATTCAGCCCTGCATATGTTTCCTAGATATTTTTAACCAAAATGTCCTGCTCTCAAAGCCTGTTCAATATGTCTACAACTAAATCCACTATCTTTCTTCCAAAATTAAAAAAAAATTTACCTCTTGATTTTTCTTTTTCTATTAGTGACCTCAGTTCAAAACTTCAGAGTCAAATTTTTCCTTTTTTTTTCCTATACAAGCAGCAGGCTCTATTTATTTTTCATTCACAATCTCACTGGCACCTTCTTGCTTCTAGTTATCCCTGCTAACCTGTTCAGTGCACTGTTATCAGATACATACACTTAGTGTACTATGTGTAGTATCACTTCTCCACAGTGGCTCTGAAATGCCTGGCACATAAACTACTAATACAGAACCACATGCAATCTTGCTCCTGTATCAACATGTTGGCTATTCACTCTAACCTTATCTTTTACCAATCACTTTATAAAAGTCTTTCTTTTTTTAAGCCTAACTATCCTGTTTATTATGTGCGTGAAAATATGGTACAAAATGAAAATAAAAAAATGAAAATAATACCACAGTGATATTTAATAAACATACAAAATATCAGGCCAAAAAAAAAAAAAAGAAAGAACTTACCACATGTTGTGTTCAAAAACTTTGGCTGGATCAGTTAAAATCCTGGATCCCAGGGGAGCCACTGGGTGGTTACCACTTTGACATCTGTATGGCACTTTCCTTGGCCTTATACTACAAATATAACTTCTCCAAATCACATTCATCTTAAGCAGTACCTGCAAAATCAAAATGATTAATTTAAATTGAAGTGTATTGTTTAATAGTCAAAATTGGTTCTGAAAGGTTAACAATCTGAGAAAGGAGATGGAAACTCAGTGTTTTTAAATGAAAGATGGTCATGAAAGCCAGATGTGGCTGCATGCACGTGTAATCTCAGAACTCTGGCTGAGTCGGGAGGATCATAAGTTTGGGCTCAACCTGAGTAATGACTTAGTGATACCCTGTCTCAAAATAAGAAAAGGACTGGAGATACAGTTCAATATAAAGGCCCTGGACTCAATCCCTAACATTCAAAGAAGAAAAAAAAAAAAGATGGGCATGATAGCATGAAAGGTTCTCTCCTGAAGTACTGGTGGGCAGGCCAAGTCAGGGAGAAGCAGTATGGTGAGCCCATTGGTTGGCATTCTTTACAAATTACAGCTTTGACCCACTTTGCTTTGTTGAGTGTTTGCCTTATTTTTAGCACACAGCCAAATCAGGTAAACCTAGAACCTGAATTTTGTGTATTAAAGACAAATTTTTTACAGTTATTTGATTACCTTGTTTGGAGAATTCTAAGCAACATACTTCTAGGGAATATTTCATGCCCAGTAAACCAAAAACCCAAGTACAGAGGCAGAACAGCAAAACAAACCTAAAATTCATTCTTCATGCTGAACTGAGTAATATGAAAATTAAACAAATAAATGTTATATTGAGACAGGATCCTAGTAATTTTAATATTATCAGTTATATATTTACATATATATAATCAGTAATATGGTTGCAAAATTCACAATCCATGCTTACATAATTCATGCTTTAATCCCAACTTACAAGATTTACCAGATGATTAGCCCAAAAGTACTAAACAGAAGCTCTAAAGCTCTGACTTTTCCCAGTAAGAATCCATTGTAATAATGCTTGGCAATTCAAGTTGTTCATTACAACATTCAGCTGAATGCTGTAGGCTGTCAGAAACAGCTGTTAGAAGCTATGTGTACATAACGTGAATTAGGGCCACTGATGGTGCTGTTAGGCATACTGTATTTCCCTTTACCACCGTACCAAAAATGAATGGGTTTTAAGACTGTGAATTGCAAAACAAACCTCAGAATGTTCAAAACATCTTGCTATGCTTTTAAATATAAAATTCAAGATTTTTCCTTTAGAAGTAAAGGAAGAGAGCTGAGTGATACCAAAAGGACTGCCATGGTTCCATTCAAATGTGACTAACAGTGATGAGAAACGAATCATTCAATAGCTAGCACACATGCTCCTGTTTCTTGTGTTTTCCCTTCTTCAGGACAGGCAAGCTCTTTGGTAGAGCAAATGCAATGCCCCGCCTAAGACTACCTTTCCCGATGTACCTTTGTTTTTTTCGCTTGTCAGTATTCCACATAAGACTAACAAAACCCCACATGCAAAATTATTTTTAGATTTCTTTCCGCATTGAATATTATTCATAAAATGTTCTGTATGCTGAAGAGTAGAAACTGATTACACCAAGAAACAGGAAATTCATGCTTGAAAGTATAAAATGATGTAAAATGTTTCCCACTCAGTAAAGCCAAATTCAAATAAAATTTCAATCCTTCAAATAATCATGTGATACTTATCTCCGTCTATCCATGTACAGAAAAGGAAAAGAGAAAAAAGATGAGTTTTTCTCACTATAAATGACCAAGGATCGCTGTGGACTGTCAAAGACAATACTATATAACCAGAGTATTAGGAAAGTCATGAAAATGTCACAAAAGTGTGTGCATGCAGACTGCCAGCATCAGAGACAGCACTGTGTGGTCAGGGCCCAACATCTAGCAGTTTCCTTAATTAGGCAGCTGCTTCTGTAGCTAAACATCTTTATATGTTTATTTATCATCTGTAACAGTCACTGTTAGGGCTTGTGTCTAGATGTCTCCAAAGTCTCATGCTGTGTCATAGGTGGGGTTTTTTCAGAGGTGGCTGAATCTAGTATGTGATTGATTCATTGTGCAATGCTAGTATTAAGGGTGGGTGATTATTAAATCAGTTCCCTGATTGGACTGGACTGGATTGGCACCACCCTAATCCTGGTAGCCTGGATACAACACAAGGGACATAAAGAGGCTTGTCTTGTCCCTCGCTTGCTTGCTTTGCTATCTGTGTCTGCCATGAATTGTTTCTGCTTTGCAATGCCTGTCTGCCATGCCTTGAACCCAGCCAATTATGGATTGAAACCTCTACTAACTGAGCTAAATAAAACTTTCTCCCTTTAACTTTGGGTGTCATTACTATGTCTTGGCAATAAGAGAAAAGTAATTAAGACAGTCACACACAGTGGTTTGTTGCTATTCATTTTTTATTATATGAAGATATAACAGATTTATTTAATTGAGCATAATATAGATAAATACAATAATGGAATTATGCAAATACCTTCTCAACTAACTTGCAAACTTCCAGAGGCAGTACCAAGCTGCTCATGAATTGTGTGTGTGATTACATAAAAGTGATACTTGCCTGGCATAAATTTAATTGGAAAAAATTACTTCATATTTTCCAAGATGGCTTCTAAGATTCTTGCAGTGACAAAAAGGAAGACAGAAGAGTGTGACACTGTATAGGCAGTTATCCTGTTATCTTAACTATAATATTCTATAAACATGTGCTTCATGTTATACCAGTTTAAGGCTACTAGGTCATGGTTCCACTTTGGGAAGGAAAAAAATCAAAGAAGGCCTGAACCAGACCTAAAATAGAGTTCTGGTAATAAAAGCTGGTTTCTGGCACCATTTCCTTTATGTTCTCATTCTTTCTTTTTCCCTTCCTCCCTCCACCTCTGTCTCTGTCTTGTCTCTCTCTCTGGGGTCTGAACCCAGGGGTACTCTATCACTGAGTCCATTTTTATTTTTTATTTTAAGACAGTCTTGCTTAATTGATCAAGCTGGCTGTGAATTTGTAAACCTCTTGCCTCAGCCTCCTAAGTAGCTGAGACTTTAATTGAGTACTTAAAGCTATATCCTCTCTTAAAATCTCTTTTGGTATATTCTAAATTTGCATATTTAAAGATTAAGATATTATTTGCATAATAAAACTATAGAAATTTTTATTTGAAGTAACACAAAGAGTTATAGGTCAAAATACTTCATTTGCTCAAAAAAAGGCCAGAAAGAACAGAGGAATTAAAAATAGATGGTATTAAAAAATCAAATACCAAGATTGAGGCAGGAACTTAGGTCATGCCAGTCAGATGGTCAAGTGGGCATGACCTGTTAATCACAGAAATCCAAGATATGTGTGCAGGAAAACACTTCCAAGCCTGCATCTGGGAAAAACTGAAAAGTGCTGTCTTCAGTTCTTCTGGCACAAAGTCAAGCAGGTCTTTAATGGGACAGCCTAGATGGTACTATCAGAACAGGGGATACAAAAGATCATGGCCATTAACCTTATTGCTACTGTGAGTTCTTTTTCAGTGGCCAGCTCTCACCCTGTAGAGTATCTTTTTCTCTAACCATTAGTAAATATTTTGTTTTGTTTTGTTTTGTTTGTTACCAGGGATCAAACTCACAACCTCATTCAATTGCCAGACAGGCACTTATGCCACGGAGCTAAATCTTAGGCCCCAATCAATAGTAAATCTAAAATCTCACTAAATTGTGTGTTTCCTGTCCAATTCTTTGTTCAGGGCAATAAGGAAAACCCTCTAGGAGCCCACTGCACCCCAGAACCCTAGTAACAAGATGGCACTTTATTGCAGTACTGAAGCTCAAACCCAGCGCTGCTTAAATGCTAAACAAGCGCTCTACCACTGAGCTACATCCCCAGCTCCATGATGGCATATTTAAACTCAATCATATCAACAATATTACACGTAGACGGATTTTGATTAAAAGGAAAAGTTTATCAATCTGGATTAAAAAGCAAGACCTTACAATTTACTGTCTCTAAGACACACACTTTAAAGACTCAAATACATTAAAAAGAAAAAGATACAACACAGTGTAGCTGATGGAGCTACACTATTAGACAAAGTAGACTTTAAGCAAAAGACCATTACACAGATAGAGAGGGACATTTAAAAATGGTAAGAACCAATTCACCATGGTTTTTTTGAGACACGGTCTCACTATGTAATTCAGGTTGGCCTCAAGCTCAGAGTGATCCTCTTGCCTCAGCCTCCCAAGTGCTAGATTACAGGCTGTTATGCCTGGCAGATAATAGCCAATTCAGTGAGGGGCCATAATAATTGTTAAAAATGTGCATAATGTAATAAATATTCAAAATCCATGAAGCAAGAATAGACAGAACTTTCTAAAATGAAGAATTAATGATTCACATTTCAATAGCCTCCTTTCAGTAAAAACACAACAACAATAATTAACAAGCAGTCACAGAAATCAGTAAGGAAAAATATTATCAATCTGACCTAAAAGACACTTACAGAAAGCACACTATGCCTAGTATGAGCAGAATACACATTCTCTTCAAGTGCACATGGAACACTTACCAAGGCAGGCCATATATGCTGTTCTCTACAGCAATCTCAAAAAATTCCAAAAGTATTAAAAACATTCAGAATGTTTTCTGTGACAATACCAAATGTGAATATTTTTCATGAAATAGCTCTTATTAACAATATCACATCTTATCTCCATTGTTTTCCTAAAGTCTACTTTGTCTACAATGAACATAGCTCTACCAGCTGCCTAATGTAAAGTGCCATACAGTGTATCTTTTTATAAATTTTGAATATATTTGTGTTAACATTTGAAGTGCTTCTCTTTTTTAAAAATTTTATTTAAAGAGAAAAAAAGCAAAACAGGAAAAATGGTAGAAATACAGAATTTGAAAAAAAGTACAAAGTCATTAGTTGATAAATTACATATTGTCCTCTTTGAAATAGTTGTTCATGTTACAAAATTAAAGCATACAAAGTGGACATTCAAACAGTGAGGCTACAAACAGTTCTGTTCAAGGATCCAACAAAACCTTAGTAATACGGTTATCAATCCTACACACTTAAACATACATGCAGTTATATCATTTAGAGCACTTTCTTTTCCTCTTTTTGCTTTT
Source organism: Dolichotis patagonum (assembly GCA_004027295.1). NCBI lineage: Eukaryota > Metazoa > Chordata > Mammalia > Rodentia > Caviidae > Dolichotis > Dolichotis patagonum. Next base: position 38,699 of record PVJX010005959.1, on the reverse strand, counting down.
TTTCCTCTTTTTGCTGTTTAGTTATATTATGTTTCAGCTTGCTCAGTACTTTACTGATCTGTTTTGTTGTTATTTCCTTTTTAATCACCTTATATAATTCTGTTGTTTTGTTTTTTAGTTTCTCCTCATCCATGCCCCATGGATCAGCTTTGGTGGAGTTGGGAGTTTTTGGAGGTATTTTGTTACCTTGTTTTCTCATGTTCTATTTTTTTTTGTTTAATTTTTTATTAACTTGGAGGTAGTAATATACAACAGAACAGGATGGAATAAAGCCAATTGAGATAGTGTAGTGAAACTGGTATAGAACTTCACAGCAGGTTACCAGGATAACAGTAATAGGTACCAGTGTATATCTCTTTATCTTCACAATAGTTCTTTCAATCAGGTATAGCAAAATCAAAAGAAATACAGAATATTATAGAACTTATCAAAACAGAATATTGAATAGAGCAATACCATTAATCAGGACAAAGCAAAATGGCAATAAAAATACTTGCCTTCAAAGAGATAGTAGAAGGAAATGCCCCTTATTTGCTATATTACATATGGTCAACCTCCCAAGAGATACTCAGATCTCTGGCTCCCACTTGCTAACGCGGGGGTTGGGGGTGGTGGCATGTTTAGGCGGCAGGCTGGTTGCTCATTTGCTCAGTGCCCTAAGTTCCAACATGGCCAGGCTCTCAGGAAATGCTACTGTATCTTGCCCTGTGGTGGCCATGGCTTACCAGACTGAAGTGCTTCTCTTATAGGCAATATATTGTTGACCCTGAATTTTTGGTCCAAACTTAAAATAATAAGGTATCAAGAAAAATTCCCAAATATTTAGAAATTAACAACATGCTTTTAAGTAATCCAGGAATCAAAGACTAAATCTTAAGGGAAAAGTTAAAAATATATTGAATACTAAAATCTCAAAATTTGTGAAATGCAATGGAAGCAGCACCTCAAACAGGGGTGTCCAAACTGCGAGTCATCTTTTTTATTATGGCAGTGCTGTGAATCAAACCCTGGGCCTTATGGATGCTTGATGAATAATCTACTTCTAAGCTATACTCTCAGCCCAAGAAGATAACTTTGACCCTCTTTAAAGTATGGATAAGTCTTAAAGTCTGTCATAAAAGGGCAAATATCCTATGATGCTTCTTATATAAGGTTCGTGAGAAGTCAAATTCTTAAGATGGAAGGAAAGATGGTGGTTGCTGGAGAGGATAATGGACAAGGAAGTGTTTAATGGTTCTAGGGTGGGGAAGAGAAATCAGGAGGTGCAGATTAAAGGATACAGAGTCACATATAAATGCATAGGACGAACAAGTCTAGAGATTAATGTACAATATGAGGGCTATAGTCAATACTATTGTATTATATTTAGAATGTTTGCTTAAAAAAGTAGGTGCTCTTGCCACAAATGATGGATATGTCAATTTGCTGGACTGTAATAACCATTTTACTATGTATATGTAGAGATATCAAAATGGCCTGTTATACAATTACAACATATAAAACTTTTTAAAAAGAAGCTGGACCAAAAAAGTGAAAAGAAAAAAGTTACATATTTTCATTGGGGAAGATGAAAAACTTCTGGAGATAGATGGTGTTAATATTTGCACAGCAATGTGAATATACTTACTGCTACTGAACTGTATACTTAAAAAAGACTGAAATGGTAAATTATGTTATGTATATTTTACCACAACAAAAACAAAAAATAACAGAAAACTATAGACCCATTGTCCTCACAAGTAAACACCAAACATTAAAAAAAAAAGAAAGCAATACCAATCTTACACAATTTTAAACGAGAAGAAGGAACATTTTCTCATCTTGTTTTATGAGACTAGTATAACTGCCCTAAGTAGTATATTTGTGAGAAATAAAAGTTTGAATGTTGACTACTTTCTTACATCGTAATTTTCCCATTGGCTTAGTGCTTCTTCCCACTCAATTTTAAGTTATCAAGTGTTTTTCAGGAATAAAAAGAGGATACCAAAGGGAAGAAATATGTAAGAGCTTTCTAGGCACGTCTTGGTGTATTTTTACTAATGCTGATAGTGTTACACACACAGTAATGTTTCAGTTAGAGATGAACCATATACAACAGCAAGATTATAGGGGAGTGGAAGAATTCCTGTTCCAACTATTTTTATCAAACTTTTTCTACGTTTACATACACATATATTTAGAATTATGTTACAACTGCCCAATCTTATCAGTACAGTAACACTCTCTATAGGCTTGTAGCCTAGGACCAGTGGGCTACATAATTTAGTATACGTAAATTATAATAGGCTACACCATCTAGATTTGTGTAAGTACATTCTGTGATGCTCCCACAGTGGCAAAATTGCCTAACAACACATTTCTTAAAATATATCTCCACTGTTAAGTGACATATAACTGTATTTACAGTGTATTACTCTAGAGCAGAAAAATATGAAGGCAATAAATTTCCACAAATTCTGGGTGAGCTGTTTGAGTTTTTATTTACTGTTGGAAGCATCTGCAATTGTGGTCCTGACTCTTCACTTAGCTCAAACTAATTCTGCCAATCAAATTCTAGAGGACGTAATCAAGTGGTAGTCCTTTTACTTCTTTTGCCCACTTTGAGCTCACCATCCCATGATGCTTTTTCCTTTTGAATCCTGTAAAGACCCAAAAGAAACAGAATGAAAATGACTTTAGGGCCATGACCCTCTCAGATCTGTATGCTGAGACTCACTCATGAATAAGTCAATTGGCTGAAGCAGTCACTAAGGAACAGACCAGGAAAGGAACTGAGGTTCACACAAGTATCAGACTGACAGAGTGTCATTATCAATAGAATTTAGTATGCTACCAAGTATATAGAGATACACTGTGAAGAGCTGACAAACTTTCTGCCAGCCCTAGGTACAGGTGCATATGTGCCTAATTTACTATGCAAGGAAAAGAACAAATGTATAAAATGACTTGGATTCAATATATGGCATGATAAGCTAAGGATAATATGGTTTTAATACTTACCAGTTTTCAAGGCCAACCACCACCACCACCACCACCACATTGAACTCAGCAGCACAGAAGTCCTAATCAGAAAGATGACCTGTGGGGAACAGACCTCTGCCCCAGTTCCAGATTTTGGCAACATGTTTCATCCTCTACCAAAACGGAGCCCTTTTCACACATCCTCCTGATCCCTCCAACAGATAATGATATATTCTACTGGAATAGGTATAGTATATGATACATACATGGAAAAATGCATTTTAAATAACTATACAGTTTATTTTTATGGAGCAGTATTTTCTAGTACTCTTTTTTTTAATAAAAGGAACATTTTAGTTAAAAGAAATATTCCATTGAATACTTTTTTTTTTTTTTTTGGTACCAGGAATTTGGTACCAGGTCCTTGTGCTGGCCAGGCAGGTACTACGCTGCTAAGCTATACTCCTGGCCCTCAATTATATACTTTTTTTAAAATATTTTTTTAATTTTATTTTAAAAGGGAGTAAAATTAAATACAACAAAACAACAGAATGGGACATAAGAAAGCATAAATGTCAAAGCTAGACAACCAGAGATCTTCACTATCTGTAATATTGTCTCTTGTTTTCTTCCAAATGGTTGTCCTTATCTTTGCATACGGAGAGCTCATACTAAATAACACAGCCAATCTTTTCACAAGATGTGTAGTTCACTGGCTCCCACTTGCTAGGCGGGGGGAGGGAGAGAGGGGACACAGGACGGGGGACAGGACGACATGAGATGTCTGATGCTCAGCCCACACATAGGCAGGATCACAGTGTCGTCCCCCAGAGACCGGAAGAGTTCCTTGTTCTCCTGGCACACCAAGTCAACCATGCAGTGCAGGTCCCAATGTGCCAGGGTCTCTCTCCTTTGGGCTGCTGAAAGTTGGCCACACTCTCAGCCGCCCCCAGAGAGGGGGGGAGTTCCTTGTTCTCCCAGAACCTGAGTCAACCACACGGTGCAGGTCCCAACATGCCAGGGTCTCTCTCCTCCGGGCTGCAGAAAGTCGGCCACACTCTCAGCTGCCCCCCAAAGAGGGAAGGAGCTCCTTGTTCTCCCGGCACCCCGAGTCAACCGCACGGTGCAGGTCCCGAGGCACCAGGGTCTCTCCCCTGCAGGCCCCCTAAAGTCCACCATACTCACCTGCTATTTCTTTCTAATGAATTGACCATTCCATTTCCAAAGTTTTGAAATGGCCAACAGACCACAGAAAGAATTCTCTTTAGGCTCCTATCTGAAACCAGCAGCTACAGGCGATCTGCTGGCCTTGCTTCAGGGCCACCCATTATATACTTTTGAAAATGGAGAATATATTTTAGGAAGTAAAGTGCCAATTTTGCTTTAGTTTTCATAGAAACTTTGATTTTTAAGAAAGGTATTTACTATTTTGTGAAGTCCTGTTCCCTGATACCTTTGTGTGCCTGGTCCCAGAACCTCTATGGATACCAAAACACAGAAATATTCAAGTACTTTACATAAAATGGAGCAGGATTTGTGTTCTGTACATCCTCTTCTATATTTTAAGTTATCTCTAGATAACTCATATAACTTATAATACAATATAAATGCTATGGAATGTAAATGCTACCAAAAAATACTTGTGGTACAAAAGAACAAAGCAAATTCACATGCTTAAGGTCACTCAACTAAAATTCAGTGAGGTTTTGATTGAATCCAAGCAGTCTAATTGGAAAATGCATGTTCTCCTTGCAACCCTTCCACTTTCCTCCTTTCTCTGTTGCTGTTAAACAACTATTATATATGTTAAATTCACATACACACAATTAACCCATTTGTCATCTACAGTTGTATACCACATACACAAGAACAGATCACAGCAGTGATTCTTCAGTTTTGACCTGAGTTACTAATGTAATACAACTGATTTAATGCAGTTGATTTAAGGAGGCCCCAAATTCCTTTTATCTCTTCTATTTCAGCTGTTTATTCTCTTGGGGCATCATCAAACAGCAAACAATATCACTGGAAGGCACTGGCCCCATATTAGGAGAGCACAGTCATTTTCTTTCTAGTACTCAAATCTCAAAATACAGGTAAAGGGCTCTTGCATCATCTAGATAATGTAACATTTTTAACTCCCAGTTCTTTTCACTGGGCTGCTTTACACAGTTGAGGAGCAGAGATAAAGAGGAACTTCTTTGCTTCCCTTGCCATTTAAGTTTGATCCTAAGATTGCTTTCTTACATTTCAATATTCTAGAGGAGCACCAAAGAACTAAAGCAAGCAGTACTGCTGTTTGTGCAAATTTATAATGATTATCCTCAGAGCATTCAGCTGGCTCTGGGCATAAACTATTTGAAAGATTCCCCAAGAACAATTCCCAGTTGTCTAAACCCACTGAAACCCCAGGGAAAGAAAGCACTGTTAATCATTTGCTAAATGTCTGCCCACCATGTAAAAGTTAACTGCCCTTCAATGTTTCCTCATTCAGAAAATCCTTTAAATCAATAAATTAGTGAGATACTCTTGTCTTTAGCTTTGTAACTGTCAAGCTTTTCTTCTTGGCTGGGAAGCTAGTAAAAGGTTCAGAGAGAAGCAAACATCTAGATGAAGCTGCATTGAACATTACCCGAGGGGCCAGCATTAATGAGAACAAATTAAAGTGCTATTGTTGTAGTGTTTTGGAGAGTGAAAGCCGACAGGTAAGAAACACTTAAGTATCAACCACACTGCAGTGAAAACTGAAGCTTCAATTAACCCTGGCAATTTCTGAGAACTCCGGGGGTGACCATCTGTGAGGTAAACAGCTCAGGCAACTCACATCTTGTTGTAATCTTTCTTTGGATGAGTATAATTTCTGGGTATAAATAAGGTTATTAGCAAGAGCAGAACAACAATAATTACAGTAAGTATTTTCAGAGCCTTTTGATCACACTATGACGTCAGTCACTCCACAGCTTCAGGATGAGAAGCTCAAATTCAATGGCTGCTCTTCCAGGACAGCCCTGAAAGGTGGCTACGCCATGTGCTAGCTCACGCAAAAAGGGGGTTCGTGGGACTCAGTTGTTTCTTTCAACGGATTTCATGTAAGCCCATCCAAAAACCAAAATATCTGAAGAACACACTACTTTAATTACTCTGAAAGTTGTTTCAACATGCATTAATTGGACCAGGATAAAATCAGTTTTAACTTATCCTACCAGCATTTCACATATGCCAGTGTAGTAACTTTTGGAGGTACTAAAGAAATCTGGTGGGCTGATAAAGGATATTAGGTTGTATTCATACTTTATGTGTGGTCAGTCCTCACAAGTATTGTGAAAAGTTCACATAGGTGTGATAAACGGAGTTCTGGCCTTACTGAGACGTCTGCTTTCACATACATTGCAGAGATCTCTATCTCTAGGTCCACTGTGTGGCAGAAATGCTTGTACCCATACTTGAACCGATAAACGAGTTAGGTTGCCCTAAGAAAGGACTATTAAAAAATTCAAGTGATACATAGGTGTCAGATATAAAAAATTCAAACCATTCATTAGTGAATAAAAATATCCAAATGAATGTATTTTCATAAGTTTAAATGAACACAATTCAGGTAGGAAATGTTTACAATACTGTATAAATTCTGTTTCAGAAAACTACATTTTGTTATAACTTGAAAAAAATAAGGGCCAACTGTACCATGAAATATATCAGGTAAAGTTTTTACTACCAGACCACAGGCAATACCACACTTTGAAAAAAGAGTCCAGAAAAGGAAAAAGAAAATTCATGAGAAAGGTACAATTTCTGTGTAAGAATAGACATACTGAAAAAAAAAATTTTTTTTTAGTTTAGTTTTGTTTTCTTTTCTTTTGAGACAGGGTCTCACTGGCAAGCTAAAAATTTTTGCTGGCCATGGTAGCATGTATCAGTAACCCTATCACTCAGGAGGCTGAGACAGGAGGATCACTATGAGTTTGAAGCCAGCCTGAGCTATATAGTGAGTTCAAGCCTGGCTTGATCTCTACAATGAGAGCCTGTCTCTAACTAACTAAATAAATAAATGGACAGTTCTAAGGGACCATTAAAAAATTCAACAGAAATATGGACAGTGAATAGTGCAGGAAATGTATAGTAAAAGTGAGTATAAACTGCATTTGCACAAAGATAAATGAATGACTAAATTTACTTGAGTATTCAGAGACACTTCCTCATAAAAGTAGCTTCTATGCTGGGTGAAGAATGACTGAATGAGTAGGAATATTCCAAGGAGGTAAAAGTGAAAGCCAAGGCAAGGCATTTCAGGCAGAAGGACTAGTCCAATTAAAAACAAAGAGGTGTGAAAGCACATGGGATGTTTAAAGAATTAAAAAGCAATTTGGAAAAAGGTGCTGACCTAAGTAACTCTGGATATGAAAAGAGTCACTAAGACAAAAGGCAATAAGCTCTGTGCTCTAGCTGACAAAATGATGCTATCAATTTTAAAACCACTATGTAAGCGAACTGAAATTGAGCAACTGGTAAATAGATGGCAAATGGCAGACCCAGGGTTCTCATGGTTGAAGTGGGAGGTTCCAGACAGGTGAGGGGAGAAGGCTATAATAATGCTCTTGGTAAACGGTGAGGGTTTCAGTCATCAGCATGAACTCATATTCCGCTTAATAAAGATCTTTCGTATCAAAACACACACACACACACACACATGCACGGTTTGGTATATGCACATCTATTTCCCTATCCTGGTACCTGAGAGGGTCTAAAAGTTACCACACCCCAGTAACAACAAATACACAGAGCCCCAGATCTTAATTTCTAATACCATTCTTTAAGGAAACAGGTTTCTGGGGAAAATGACCTTTTCTATGAATAAGAAACAAAATAGAAGATGAGACTGAGCACCTGATAGTACCAGAAAGTAAGGTTAAAAAATACCAACCAAAAAACCCTACAATGATAAGAGTATGCCAAAAGAGTGCAAGAGTCAGCTCAAAAAGCTCCCAATGGCAAAAGGTAGAACATTTTAAACAAAATAAGAAGCAATTTTGATTTAAAAATGCAAAGTATAAAATATGTATGTATGTACACAGACTGATTTAAACAACTGAATAAACAAATAAATGGGGAGAAAGGGATAAATCTTCCATTAAAAATAAAATTCCAGATAATTAATACAGATTTTCCATTGAACAGAACACCAATGAACAGGACTCATTACACATAGTGACCTTCTTCTAAAGAACAAGTATGGAAAAGGGAGCAAGAAAGTAACTCTGTAGTAAAGAAACCTAAAACACATTCCTCAGCCAAGTGATTAAGGTTAACATCAGCAAAGACAGGTCATGTTGATAGCACGTACTCGATATAGGAATGGCACTTTACCTCTATGTCTTCCTTGCCATGCTCCACAGCCTCAGTCTAACCATAAGGAAAACATCAATAAACTCTGGTTAAGGGAAATTCTGTAAAATTCCTGGCTAGTTTTCTTCAAAACTGTCAAGGTTATCAGAAACAAAGTATGTCTTAGAAACTCTTGGAGCCAAGAAAAATCTAATAAGATACAATAACATATTTTGAAAGTTATATTAGTCAACTCAAGCTGCCATACCAAAGTATCATTGACTGGGTGACTTTAAAATACAAACTCATTTTTTCATAGGTCTGGAGAATAGAAGCCCCAGATCAAGGTACAGGCTGATGTAACTCCTGGGGAGGAATTTCTTCCTGCCTTCTCATGTGTCCTCCCCAGGTCTTTCCTTTGGACACTCAAGAAAAAGAAAAGGAACACTAGAGAGAAGGAGCGATCTCAAGAGTCTTTTTCTTTTCTTGCAAGGACAACAGTTCTATTGAATTTAGGGCCCCATCCTTATGACTTTCCTTAATCTTTATTATCTCCATAAAGGCCTCATCTCCAGTCACATGGGGTGTTGAGTCTTCAACATATGAATTTTGAGGACACATACTGCAGTCTATAACAAAAACCAACCTGAAGCCATGAGTGAACTGGCTTTAGGACGGCATGGTACAAATTTAGGGTGAAGCCAATTATGAGGAAGGAAAACTGCCAGATAGTAAAAATTTATGTCTCATTGTTAAATAGTTGAATTACACATCACTTGAACATAGTCCCACCTTTGTTTTGTTGTTGTTATTGACCAGTATATTTCCTTAACTATATAAGCCAGTCTTGAGTTTTCTGTTACCAATGGCCAAAAGTAACCTGGCAGATAAAGTAGTTCTCAACTTTCTCTACCGCCTGGTGACTGGGGAGCAAAACACTTGGTTTGATCAGGAATAGGTCTGTCTAAACTTGTAGGATAAAAAGTGATGATGATTTAGGATGATGGAATTGAGGGAGAATTTAAACAACAATCATGCAATAAGCCCATGTTGACCGGAAACAAGGGCTGTGACTGTGATAGAATTCTTGTCCAGCATGCATAAGGCCCTTGGGTTCAATCCCTAGCACTGGGGGAAAAAGAAAAAAAAGACCCTCCTCCCCCACCAAAAAAAGGAAGAGGAGAGTAGGAAAGACTGAATGGACTGAATGGGCTGATGGACTTGATATGACTTAAATCTGGGTTTAATAGAAACATGGGGAGCGAAAGAGACAGGAGGTACTGATTAGTTATTAGGCCATCTGACGTTGTTAGCCCATGTCTCCTAGTAACAAAAACAGTAACACTGTAAAACTGAGAAAGAAATACTGCTTTGAATTAGGTTCTTACAATGTGGCTGAAACTACAAGGCCACAAATACCTATAAAAGAGAACATTTTGGCATTGTCAAATGCTGAAACATTAAGACTTCATTCGGTCTTCCAAAGGTTAAAGTTCCCTTGCTCTTCCAGAACAGTGCCCCACTGGGCACATCTCCTAAAACAGGGTTTGGCAAACTAAGGCAGTTTTAAAATTGTGCTTCTATTATGATAATAATCTAAAAATGAAATCAATAGGAGTACACGTATAACTGCTACTTGGTTTCACTGCCTGCGTTTGCATTTATGATCTTGTTGGCAACAAGCAGCACAGATGTAATATGTAAATGATTCATCTGAGTATACAGCACACTGTAAAAAAATTCTGCAGTATTTTGAATAGAGAAAAGCAGTGAGGGAATTGAGCAGACACACAGCACACAACGGCACAGATGGGCTGAAGTCAAAAGAACCTGTGTGATGATGGTCATTGCCTTGCTTATAATGAGAATAGCAATTTAACTTCAGTAAAACATCAGCAGTCACACTATAATGCTGTTAGTCTGAGCTGTATTGGTTTTTGTGTGTTGTATTTGTATTTATTTTGATTACAGGAGCTTTATGCACAAAAAGCTTACGCCTCTGTTTATAAGCAATACAGTAAACACATTTTAAGTCAACCCAAGGTCTGAGAATTCTTTCCCTTTAAATACAGCCTATTTCTCAACATTGAGAAATACAGTAGTAGAAGTCTACTCCAGGGAATTCTATTTTTATTTCTTCTTCACAGCAGAAATACCCCAAATAAGGGTAGAATCTCTTCAATTCCTTTGGAAAGCAATCTCAGGTAAAGGTAAAGGGTTTGAACTAAATTGAATCCAGGACCTGCCACCACTGTCTCAGTCTGGCCACTTATGGCCTGATACTTAACTGCTAATTTTAATTTCCTCAATCAAATGTGCCTAGTTAAGATTATTCCGAATTACAGAAAGCTTCCAGGAGGTAATGTATGTAACACAGTGCTGGGTTCATGCTACCTGTTCAGTGTTAGCTGGTATTACTGTTGTTATCATTACTCTGGCTCGCCTTACAATTCCCACAGGGCTTTGTGAATACCACAGGATCCAAGCTATCCACTAAGACGCTTCTTAAACAACTCTAACTCATTGCAACTTCTCAAGGAGGTAGAGGACTACAGACTCACATACAAATGGAAATAATTCCTAAGTCACAAATTTTTTTTACGAAGAAAATGATACAGTCAGGTGTAGTGGCACATGCCTGTAATCCCAGTGTTACAGACAGCTGAGTTAGAAATCTAGGCAGACAGGGCTGGGCCATCAAAGGAGCCAGTGCAGAAGTTCAAATACCTTATTATCTCCAAGGAGACTGGCACCGCCTGCTGTGGGCCAGATCTCAAGACAAAAGGCAAAGCAAATACAATCACATCCTAAGGGACTGATAGTCCAAACAGTTCTGTATCACCCTGAGGAAGTTAGGAGTCATCATCCCAACCCCTACAGAAGTCACTGCTGTTAAGCATGCTCACTTGCTATGTGACTTGCTCTCCCATTTGTTCCTGATTTAATCAATTTTACCTGAGCAATTAATCTTATTGGTTGACCACAGTTCTGTCCCACCTTATACCCATCTTTGCTAGTTCCGATCCCCTCCCCATCTAACCTCATGATTTTACTGTATAAAAGTCCCTAGAAAAGACAGTCACTGGCAACCCACTTGGGACCCCTTCTGTCTCTCAGTAAGTATGTTCCGCTCTTAACCTCCATTGTTCTAAAATTCATTCTTTGATTTTAGAAACACAAACTCATACCGGATATATAGTAGGTTGGGAAGTTTCATTCCTCTGTATATCACCAGCACTTGGAAGGCTGAAGCAGGAGGACTGCTGCAAGTTCAAGGCCAGCTTGGACTCTAGTGTGAGTTCAAGACCAGCCTAAACTACGTAGTGAGCCTCTGCCTCAAAAAACAAAAAACAAACAAACAAAAAACTACATAATGCTTTACAAATGTAAAGGGAAATTACTGTTCAATGAATCCTGTAACTTTTAGAAGACACCTCTTAAAGGTTGAAAAGGCAAAAATAATCACATGCTTAAGTAGTCAATTAGGACAACTGAAACTGAAAGTAACACCAAGTCTCATACTTACTGCAACAGTGCAACAGGCAGCAGAAGGCAGCAGTGCCCCAGTGTTCTACTCCCCCCTAATGAATGGCACTGGGTGAAGATTAAATGGAACAGCATAGATGGTACAGTCTCACTGTCATGTAGCCAGGAAAATAATGGCACCTACTTATTTAAAGACTGCTGGGGCTTAATTAAGGGAGAGGAAAAGATGCAAAGAGAAGAAAGTGTCTCAGTGGATCCTCTACCAGTACCCCATCCCCATAAGCCCTCTGAATGGAGGCTCCTGCTAGGAATGCAGGGTACCTCCTGGGAACAAGGCTGCCCCACAGGGGGCACTGCAACCCTCCTCCACCACAATGTGCTGCCTAGTGTGGGAGGGAAGCTTCTGCCAGTGAGGTTTCTAGGCAAGGCCCTGTAATTGCCTATGGTTAACCTGAAAGGTCACACGTAGGATTTCCATCTGGAGACAAATGTCTTGCCAAGGAAAAAAACAATACAATCATTCTTTATTCAGTACATAATAAACCTTATCCTGAGAAACTATACAAGCTTTTGTAAAAAAAAAAAAAAATCAATCCACAATTTAGCATTATGATTATCAGTTGGTTGAGTGCTTGCCTAGGGTATGTGAGGCCTTAGGTTCAATCCCCAGCACTGCAAAAAAAAAAAAAAAGAGAGAGAGAGAGACAGAGAAAAGCCCATGAACAACAGTGTCACAGCAAGCTACTTAAGAATAATTGAGACTATTAATTATATTGTTAATCTCTATGGAATACTTCATGTAGAGAAATATTAGTAATCTCTAACCTATGAAAGGCCTTATTCCTAAAATCTTTTGTAAGACAGTTGTTAAAAGCTCAGAAGCACATTTTCTATAGGAACATTTTAAATGGTAATTAAGATACCAAGCTAGTTCACATATGCCTTTTAAATCCATAATGTGGATGAAAAGAAATGTGTTTGTTTATTTCAAAATGGTCTTAGAAAACTGGCAAATTCCATATTCCCAAATAGCTGAAACACTGCCAATCCATACTGCCTGGGGCAACTTGAATCTTATTTAATACAAAAACAATCTGATTAAATGATGATTCTTTTAAAATAACAACAACAAAACATAAAACCTGTCAGCTATCTCCCTACCACCTGACAACATAATGGGTGTATAAGGTAATGCTGTTTAACTAAAAACTAGATCTGTACTCAAAATAAGTACTGTCACCTCAAATAAGTCATCTTAAGATACTACTATTTACTGCAATAATAAACACTTTTGAAATTTCATTTTCAGAAAATGTCCTTATAGAAAACTATTATTCTTTTTCATGTCCTCAATGGTGGCAAATTCTTTGCTTTAGGATAATAGCCTTTGTTTTAAAAATAATTTGTTGTTCTTGTTGCTATAAATGTATAAGCTTCTAACACAACCAGCTTGGAAGATCATATTCATTATGATAATAGTTTCTGGTATGTTCTGTTTCCTTAAACTGCTTTCAACAGTCATACTTCATAAATCAAGTTCACACAGTATATACTGTAATACCACAAATGATAGTATCCTTACTGCATACTCTATTTTAAAAAGCCAAACTATATGGAAATATGAGCTGAATGTTTTTAAAAAGTGTTCTTTTTCTTTTTAAATAGAAAATATACAGAAGGGTGGAAGCTCCTTCTACAAACGCAACAAGAACAATATGAAATATCTAGAAATAAACAGCCAGAAATGTAATGAACTGGTATGAAGAAAGCTATACAACTTGACAAGAGTAACATGGAAGATGACTTTAATAAATAGAAAGACAGCCCAAGCATTTCTGGAGCTGAAGGTTCATTACTGTAAAAAATGTTAATTCTTGCCAGAATCATCTATAAAATTAAAATAATTCCAATCAAAATTCCAAAAATGGCTTTGGGAACTTGATCAAATAAATGAAGAGTTCATCTGAAAAAGTAAACATGTAGAAAGTGCCAGGAAAATACTACAGGAAAAAAAATGATGTTGGTTATGGTAGGTTGGGGAGCGTATGTTTGCCCTTGCAGACATTACAACATACTACAAAACAAGTAAATCCTGGCCATGCCTCTACATACCAAGATACAGTCAAAGCAAATGCAGAAGAATAGAAAGCTCCCAAACTAGTCAAAATAGGTATAAAAATTCTATTGTAATAAAGCCAGTATTCCAAAAGTTTAGTACTTTAAATAAAGTGAGTTAGAGATGACCTATTTAAAAAAGTATAATAAGAAAATGGGCTACCATTTGGGGAAAAAAGTGCTATATCTCTATTCCACACCAAACATTAAAATAAATCCCAAGTGAATCAAACCTTGTAAACAAGTCACATCTTACTGGGCCTAAAAGTTGTAGGTGAATTTTCATAAAAGTGAAGTAGAAAAGACTTTCTTAAACATGATACCAAAGCCATAGCTATATATAAAAAAGAAAAGAAATAGCTTATATAAAAATGCATGAGAAAATGTGCTATGAAAGATGATGAAAATATCTGTAAACTATTATTATAATGTGTTATTGTTAATATATAAGAAATGCTTAGAAAGTAAGTAGAAATGATCTCAGTAGGAAATATGTTAATGTCATGAATGACAATTCAAAAAAAGAAATGCTAAAGGCCAGGAGACAATTGAAAATGTTTACCACACTAATAATAAACATATTTTGGCAATTTTTTGACAAGTCACAGAAGGCAATTTCAAACTGGTTTAAATGACAAAGGAATAATCTCTCTCATAACTGGAAGTTCAGAAGTGTAGCAAGTGTCAGTTACGGTTTTATCTGTTGAATGGATCCCAGGTTCCGGTTTTTATTCGTTGATCTCTTTCTACCATCAATTTCACCCTAAACCTGGACCTCTGTATCCATTACAAAATCACTAGCACAGTTCCAGCCATGAAATAAACATGGCAACATCCAAAGGAAGAGAAGGACCACGTCTTTCTTGTGTCTCTTAGGAAGGAGGAAATTTTCTCAGTTTCCCAGCAGACTTTCTCTCAGATTTCATTGGCCACAACTGGGGCACGAACTATTCCTAAACCGATCTCTGATGACAGAAAGGGTTGCTATAATTACTTTGAGGTAAAGGTATTCAACGTATAGTTCATGGGTCCCTGAGGACCCCCCAAAACCCTTCCAAGGCGTCTTTAGAAGGTCACAATTATTTTCACCACAATATCAACATATTACTTGCTCTTTTTTACTGCCACCACATTTACACTGCCAGTGCACAAGCGATGTAGACAAAAGTGCTATCACCTTAGCCTAAATCAGATCAATGGCACCAAACTGTACTGCTTCACTAACCATGCACTCTGGGGGTGTGGTGGTTGGGAGTGAGTTTCACTTAAGCATTTTTTAAATGAAGCAATAAAAACTGTTTACAAGGAGCACCATTTTTAGTTTGGCATTTTCTCAAAAACAAAGTAAGCCTGTCAGGAAAGCAACTGACACAATTTGTTGTCTTTGATAAAATTCAAGCTTTTAAACAAAAATTAGAATTCTGGAGAAACCTGTAGCCACCACTTTGAGTGTAACAGTTTTCTAATGATTACATTCTGTTCTGCTGAGAATAACATACTTTTGATAGGGTATTATGAAATGTGTCAACTAATATTTTCCAGATGACCAAGATATGATATTACAAAATCCTGGAAAGGTGTAAGATTCATTCAAGGTGCAAGACAGACCAGTGAATTTCAATGTAGCAGAATATGAAGACCTCACTGATAGGGTTTTAAATTTTAGACTGCAGTTAACCTTTTAAGAAGCTACCACTTAATGGAATTTGGTGTAGAATCAAAGTACAATATCCACATCCATCTGAAGAAACTATTAAAGCACTCCTCCCCTTTCTAACTACCTATATATATCTGTGTGTTAGCAGATTTCTTCCTGTGTATCAACCAGAACAACATTGTAACAGACAATGAGGAAGCAGATATAAGAATCTAGTTATCTCTCAGGCTAGACATTAAAGAGATTTGCAAAAATATAAAACAATTACATTCTTTTAGAAAAAAAATTTTTGAGACAGGAACTCACTCTGTAGTTCAGGCTGGCCTTCAATTCACTATGTATCCCAGACTGGCCTTGAACTTATGAGAATCCTGACTCAGCTTTCCCAGTGCTAGGATAAAAGGCTTTTGCCACCATATCCAGCTAAATTTTTTTCTTTTGGCAAATATTTTACGTAAAATATATATACTGTCATGCAGTGGGTTTATTATTGTTATTTTTAAATGATTTAGTTAATATAAAATTGTCTTAGATTTAATTTCTAGTACAGTATAGCCATAACTATGAGTGATCTAGGCAAAGGCTCCTGAGAGCTTCTATAATTTTTTAGAGTGTTAGGGGTCCTGGGACTATGAGAACTTTGGTTCAGATTAATTTTATGGGATGACAGGGCTAATGGAAAGTCCACCATTAAAAAAAAAGCAATAATTTTCTCACTATCATTTTGGCAAGGATGAAACACTGGTCCTGGATATGGACTGAAGGGAGACTGTACTGAGAGACTTTACAAACGAACATTTTTTACATGCACATTTTTAAAAGAAAAATTGTAATGGAAAATTCTATTTTTTCTATTAAAAATTCTATTTTTTAAAATTCTATTAGAAATATATGCTAACAATATAATCAGAAAGTATATTAAAGATTCGCCACAGCACTATTAGTCCATTATAATGAAAATCTATACTTGTCTTCTTTAGAAGACTGATAAAATTATACATCCATCCATAGAAAGGAAAACTGCCCATTTAGAAGGTTGCTAGAAACATAAATTTATTGATATGGAAAGAAGTCCATGAATCAATAGGTGGAAAAAAGGTACAAAATAGTATCCATGCTGAGCACCACCGTACACACATACAATCCCAGCGTGCGGGAGGCTGACGCAGAAGTACTGGTATGAGTTCGAGGCCAGCTTGGGCTACATGGTGAGTT
This sequence comes from Dolichotis patagonum, assembly GCA_004027295.1. Lineage (NCBI taxonomy): Eukaryota > Metazoa > Chordata > Mammalia > Rodentia > Caviidae > Dolichotis > Dolichotis patagonum. The sequence goes on along the minus strand of PVJX010005959.1, from coordinate 21,943 downwards.
TAAGGGCAGCCTGAACTACACGATGAGACTCTGTCTTAAAAAAAAAAAGAAAAAAAAATAGTATTCTATATAGTTTTTTTTTTTTTTTGTGTGTGTGTGTGTGTGTGTGTGTGTGTGTTTTGAGACAGGGTCTATGTAGTTCAGACTGGCCTTGAACTTACTTTGTAGCCCAAGCTGGCCTGGAATTCACAGTGATCCTCTTGCCTCAGCCTCCCAAATGCTAGGATTACAAGAGTGTGCCACCACATTCAGCCTTATATAGTTTCATTTTTAAAAATTAACATGCATTTAAAAACTGGAAGAATTTCAGAAAAAGTTCATGATTTAGCAGGTGAGAAAAAAGCAAGGTACAACATAGTATACATATGTCTCAAGAAATGTAAACATGCATACAAAAGTCTAACCGAATTTATAGTAGTTACCTCTGAAGGTTCACAGGGGATCACTGTATTTTTTTCTTAATGCATCTTAAAATGTTTTCCTCTAAACAAACTCAAACTACTTTTAAAATCAGAATATAAAATTATTTTTAAATCATTAAGTATACAAATTCTAATAATGTTAGTGAGCAGAGGATCCATGCTAGGGAAAGAAGGGGAAAAACCTGATATGGGTAATAGGTAACACTAGAAAGGTTTAGAAAACTTTTCTCTTGGTCACTTATTCACATGGAGTAAAAGATGTTGACTGTGCAAGAGTCTGGTTACTAGCACATGGAATATACTTAATTCAGGAGCCCAATGCCCAGGCCTAAAGAATTTCAGAGAAAGGTGATTTAAAACCCAGATGCACCAAAGGATTGTGGATGCTGGTGAAAGTGGGGCAAAGGACCTTGAGTAAAAAGAAATGATAAGGGACTGGAGATACAGCTCAGTGGCATGAGCGCCTGCCTGGCAAGTGCAAGATCCTGAGTTCAACTCCCAGTACCAAAAAAAAAAAAAAAAAAAACAAAGCCAGTGATTTAGCTCAGAAATACAAGCACCTGTGTGGCATGCACAAGGTCATGAGTTTGATCCCTGGTACCAGAAAAAGAAAAGAAATGATTAGGAAAGGAATAGTAGGAGGTAGGAAACCAACAAAAAACAAACAAACAAAAAACCCAAGTTAGAATGACAAATTCTAGTTACCTAGAAACTTCCTATTCACCAACTATGGCAACTACTGCTACCTTGCCTTTTTGTTTTTCTTTCAAAATTGCTTTTAATTGCACCCATATTTATGAGTATAGTATATCAAATCAGGGTAATTAGCACTTCCATCGTCTCAAACATTGAACATTTGTGTGTGTGTTGAAAACTTTTGAACTCCTCTCTTCTAGTTCTTTAAAAATTATACACTAAGTAGTCATAAACTATAGTCACTGTAGTGTGCTGTAGAACAGTAGTACTTGTTCATTTTTAGTACCCAATATTGGATCTCTATTCCCTCTCTTCCTTCCTAACCTCTAATGACTACTATTTTAAGTTGGCATTTTGGCACTTTTTTCACTTGATAACTGTATTTCTGAGGTGCCCCAATCTTTTCATTTATAGTACTTGTTCATCATGAGACCACAAACACTGATGGCCCCAGCCAGGTCTGCCCAGTCTCACACTGAGCTGAAGCCAGCTCCTAGGAAACCTCCTGCACCCTCTGCTGGTCAGGTCCAAGAGACTGTCCACAGAAGATAGCTTCTCAAACCACAGGGTTTCACCTTGATGTTGTCCACCTAACTTTTGCAAAGAGTTTGGGAGCTGCTTCCTGAAAGTACAACCCAAAAGAGACAACTGCAAATTCAACTCATGTTTTCCTTTTTAATGCCAAAGAAAAATATCATAAAAACTAAAGTACTGAGAGAAATACTCCATTAGAAGCATTGCAGTTCAGATCATTTCACCTTTTTACTTAATAATTAAAGTATCCAGATGACAAACATACGACTTGAAAGCCTCACTGGAACACACTGATTGAAAACCTGAGAATCATGGCAAGAGGCAACATCTGTGTAAGTTTTACAACCTTACAGTGCTCACTTCATATTTATACCCAATCATCATGGCAATTTTGTAAGTGAAGAAGGAAGGTAGGCTCAGCATCTCTATCTTCACCATTTTAAAGATGAAGACACTGATGTTCAAATCCACAAGAGTTGCTTGGTCACAGACCTACAAGAGCCCACTCTCCAAGCAGACCTTCAGATTCCAAATTCTGTGTTGTACACTGCACACTGTTCCACTGAAGCTACTGAGCAGTAAAGAGTTTTCTAAAGATGTGCCATGTATTTTAGGTGGGGAAGGGTTTGCATTTTGAGTAGCACTTTGCCCCAGAAGAACATCAGTTTAATAAGGGAAGTGGACATCTTAATAAGGCATCTACTGAAGGCCAAAAACATTAACTTCAAAATTTCTATGTGTGACATGTCTACAACAATAAAGAGGAGATCCTGCCAGGCCCTGTAGCTGCATTCACTCCGCCACTACTGCACATGAAAAATGAAACTAGGTTAACAATTCTCAAGTTGTGGTTCTGCTTTCTCTTTAATCTTTACAATCTTGATTATTTCTCTTATGAACAAAACATTATGGATACTGTTTTGTCAGTTGTTCTATCAGTTGCTTTCTCATTAATGGGACAAAATACTCAACACACACATTACAACTTAAAGGGGGAGAAGTTGATTTTGGCTCAGTTTCAATGAGTTAGCCCAGTGTAGGCCGGCTACATGTCAGAAAGTGCAAGGTGGAAGGAAAGCAGTTCACATCACAGTGGCCAGGAAGCAAAGAGAGAAGAGAGGAGCCAGAGACAAAATATACCCTTCCAGGTCTCAATTCCAGTGACCTGCCAGCCCCACCTGCAAACAGCACAATCAACTATGAGCTGATACATGGATTAATCCATTAGTGAATACAGTGCCCCCATATCCAAACACCTTCCAAGAGCCCCAACTCTGAACATCAGACTTTTTCATGATATTTCAGATCCAAACCATAAAAAGGACCAACCTAAAAATCAGTACGACAAAAGAGAAGAGATGCAGTAAAATTCAACTACAACTATAGCAATCCTCAAAACCAAAGAGCTAAGTACATTATGCACATTAACTCATTTAGTCCTCCCAAGAATCCATTTAACAGAAAAAGGCAATTGAAGCATGCAGAGGTAAATAATTGTAGTTATTTAGAGTTATTGAGGTTACATAGCCAGTAAATAGTAAGCCTGAGATCTGAACCAAGGCAGACTGATACCTAAGTACATCTTCTTAACCACTATGTTGTGCTGTCTCTTTACAGAAACGCGTAGCATATCCTCATTACATTTTAAGAGTAAACTTTAGGTGTCTGGGGTTTAGCTCAGTGGTGTAAGTGCCAGCTTGGCAAACACGAGGTCGTGAGTTCAATCCCCAGTACAAAAAAAAAAAAAAGAGTAAACTTTAAATTTCATTGCAAACCATACAAAGTTCCTATATATCTGACATAGCTTTCCTAATATTAAAATTTTGTATTACTATGGTATACATGCTATAATTAACAACTCAATAGTAATATATTATCATGAACTTAGGTCCAGATTTCCTTCATTTTTACCTAATACTGTTTTTCTGTTCTAGAATTGCATTCAGGATATCACAATTAGTTATCATGTATTCTGAGGCTCTTCTAGTTTCCTTGTTCTGGGACTTTAACAGTTTTCAGGAAAACTGGTAAGATTATGTAACCGTCCTAATTAATATTTATCAGATGTGTTTCTCCCAATTGGATTAAAGCTATGGGTATTATGTTTTGCATAAGAGTTTTTCTCTTATCCGAGATTAATTTATTCAATCTTTCACTTATGTCAGCATGAATCCTATATTATTTTTAAAGTTTGAGTTATAACCCAATAATGCTTGATTTATTTTGTTAATCCATGTTCAGCTTTGCAAACCAAGAGTTCATTCAGGAGGCACCTATAGCCTCTTGACACACTCCTTCAAAACATTTGTGTTTTTAGTACTTCCTCATTTTCTGGTATCACAAGGTGCTGCAGGCTCATCTTGTTTATTCCTGATCCAGTCTTAGAACCAGCAATTTCTCAAGGTTTCTTCCTCTCACAAGAGAATAGTTAGGCACTAGAAGTGCTTCTTGCTATTAGCTTGTCCTTGCTTCTGGGCCCTCTCAATTGACCAAGCAAGGAAATTCATATTACATAATAAGCCAACTATATGTACATTTATATCTGTAAATGTTTCTAAATTAAGTGAGTGTTCACACTAATATCACTAACTCTAATCCAGTATGACGGGGATACCCTAGCCTTCCATTCCTGCTTGACTATAGCCTTCTACTCCAACAGTGAGAAACCTGGCTCTCATCACCAGCATGAAATTATTTATTGTTGAATTCTAGTGCACAGGTATAATAGTTTCAGAACTGTTAACACACACTTCTGTGGGAAACGTCATCAATTATAATACAGCACTATGTACACCTTCTACTTCCCTTAGGCTTACAAAGTTACTCACATCAACAATTTTTCCCTGGCCTCTATCAGTGAGGTTATTGCAAACATTAGTAAAAACAATTAGATTGTTTTGTCATAGTCTGCATTCCATCCTAGAATCCTCATTCCCCGAAATTAATTTTTAAAATCATGCACACACTAAGATTCACTCTGGGGAGGCTGGTATGTAGCTCAGTGGTTGCCTAGTGCTGCTTGCCTAGTGTGCACAAATCTCTGGATTTGTGCACTGAAAAAATTAAGAGAAAGATTCATTTTGGGGCTGAGGGTCAGTGCAGTGGTAGTACATGTGGTTAGCATTTGCAAGCTCTGGGATTCAATCCCTAATATCCCCTGCCCCCACTCAGTCTGTGGTATAAAATTCTGTGGTTTTAACAAATACACAGTAACACAAGTATCCACTAGAAAATCATACAAAATGGTTTCATCATGCTAAAAAAATCCCTAGTGCAACCTAACCTCTCCCCACCCTAACCTCCATTTGATTCATTTTCCTAACACAGAATGTACTTGATATTGCTTCTCATTTTATTCCCTTACATCATGTTCATATTTATAAACACATATGATCTCACTTGAATCCTAAATGTTTCCACTTAGAAGATTGAATGAAACTCAGAGTAAGTGGCTTAGTTGAGATCTCAGTGTTAGCGCTGCCACTAGAACTTGTGCCTTTTGACTCCTGCTATGATGCTCTCTCCACCGCAAGATCCTTCCTTTTCAGCAGTGAGTGGAATGGTTCCTCAGTGATATAAGAAGAAAAGGTAGAAGTGGTGATAAGTGATCATTTAAGCTGTATTTTATATTAACAAAAGCTTTTATACTAAAAATAGGAAAAAGTGAAATTCTACCTCTGGAAATTTGGTGAACTTGACACTTCAAAAACCCTTCTACTATTCAATACCTCCAAAACACTGGATAAATGAAAAACTTAAAATACCTTAAATATATCACTGAGCCAGCAAGAAAGAGAAATCCTTACACAAGCACAACCAAAAGCACAATTACAAGCCAAATGAGTACTGAACCCAAAGCCAAATGAGTACTGAGCTCCGAAAGCCTATAATGTATGAAAAAAAAGGGTCACAAAATTCATCTAAATAAACTCATTTAACATTAGTAAATATATTCATGTAATTCACTGGACTGTCAGATAAAAGAAAAAAAATCACATGATCATTTCAGAAAATACAGTGAAAACATCTGATAAAATTCAACAATAATTCATGACTAGAAATCAAATAAAACTTTTAGCAAATGTGGAATTGGAGAGAATTTACTTGTTAAAAGGAAGTTTCCAAAAACCTACAATGCCATCCTTAAGGTGAAATATTAGAACTATTCCTTTTATAAACATGAATAAGACAAGGAAGTTCATCATCAATGTTTCTACTCAATACTGCACTGGAGATCCTAGCCAGTATAGTAAGAAAGGAAAGAGGGGGGAAAAGGGATGAAAGAGTTAAGAAGGAAGTACAATAACAAAACTGTCACAATTTTCTAAGGACATGAATATCTACATAGAAAAAACTCCCAAACCTTATAAATGATTAGTACTGATAATAAGGTTAAGTAGGAGATCAATATATATAAATTAATTCTATTTTTATATAATAGCAAAAATATAGTTTTAAAACCTAATTTTAAAATATACCATTTACAGGTGGGAGAGGTGGCATATACCTGTAATCCGAGAACTCTAGGATGGTAAGGTAGGAGGATGGCAAGTTCAAGCCTAGACTGGGCAACTTAGTGCGATCCAATCTAAAAAAAAAAAAAGCTGAGGATAGGACAAAGCTCTGTGGTACAGCACTCACTCAACATACATGAGGCCCTTTGTTCAATCCCCAGGACTACAAGAAAAAAGAGTATTCATTGTATGCTCCTGTGTAACAACCACAAGGTTAGTACATAGTTTAAACCAACACTCATTCATTATCTCAAAGTCCTGGTACTCAATTCCTCATACAAGGTAGCCTGGCTCTCTGCTCAGGGTATCATTAAGGTGAAATCATATCAGCCAGGAGGGTAATCTCATCTGATGCCCAAGGTTCTTTTACATTCCCAAGGTTATAAACAGAATTCAGTTCCTTGCCACTGTGACCCTTGGCTCCTACCACATGGTCCTTTCCACAACATGACAATTTGCTTCTTCAACAAGAGGATGTTAGTTGTGCATGGTGGTGCACAGCTGTAATCCCAATACTTGAAAAGTTAAGGCAGGAAGATCGCCAAAAGTTCAAGGCCAGACTGGGCTACAAAGTGAGTTCAAGGGCAGCCTGCACTATATGGTGAAGCCTTATCTCAAAAAACAAAAAACAAAATGAAAAAAAGATCAGCTTTTTAAATGTTTGCTAAAATGGAGCCTTATATAAAAATAATCTAATCAAGGAAGCAACTATCCATCCATCATAGTCATAGGTCCCACTTATAATCGAGGACTATATGGAAGGTGTACAGTGATGAGAAGGTGAGGGAGTAGGATCTTGAAAATAACTGTATAGTTAGGACTACCACAAAGAATTAGTGCAGGTAAACACTTAAGCACTGGACTCAGGCTGGTCTCAGACTTGTGATCCTCTTGCCTCAGCCTCTTGGAGAGCTGGGATTTGAAGTATGCAACATATGCATAGCTCTGAAAACTAATGCACTCTGTAACATGTGTAATAAAAGGTATAATAATGTCCAGTCACTTTTCTGAATTTTTGTTTTTAAGAGGAAAGAAAAAAGCCCAGCCAGTAGAAGAAAGGAGATAAACTGCAGAAAATTCATATAATGAAATACTCTATACTAGTAAATCAGTTATCTTCAGGTATATTATTAAATGCAATATTGAGGGGAAAGCTGTAGAAGAGCATATAAACAGTATAATTTTACTTATTTGATGTTCAACACTGTTCATATATTTTATTTTTCTTATTTCTTATTTTTATAAAGAGGAAAGGCTGGGCATAGTGGCAGACTCCCATAATCCCAGCACTCAGGAGGATGAGGTAGGAGGACTACTGTGAGTTCAAGGCCAGCCTGGGCCACATGATTTGTTCAAGGCCAGTCTGAATTACAGAGTGAGACCTTGTCTCAAACCTCTCCCACCAAAAGGGGAAAAGGGCATCCAGGTAGCACAGGCTCATAAAGAGACGTGTTATGGATTATATCTAGATGTCCCCCCAAACCCTATGTAGTCATAGATGGAGCTTTTTGGAAGTAGTTGGATCTAGAGCATGTGATGGTAGGATTAAAGATGTAATGCTAGGATTAAGGGTGCCGCACCTGGGTGTGAGTAAGGACAGGTAGCCTGGATCGAATATAAGGGGCAGAAAGAAGGCTGTTGTTGTCACCACTTATCATTGTTATTTTTGCTGCCTTCAGCCTGCCATGGACTGCTTCTCTTCTGTGATGCCACTCCCAACATGCCTATACTGTTCCCTGATACACCCTATGACAAAATAGTTCCCAGTTTATTATAGATAAAAATAATTGTGTTGTATTATTGACCACCTGTCACCTTGGTTCAAATTTGTTCCTGAACAAATGTTTAAGTTTAATAATCTGAGTATTTTATACATTTATTGCTTCTTTAAGTAGAGCATACAAACAAGCAAAGCATTGTATTTACCTATAATTTGTATTTCTTCTTGTCTTTAATACACAATGGCTAGGAGTGTTAGTAGTGTGAAAATATATAGACACAAAGAATGCGGAAGAGGAAAGCTAAGGTTTGTTTTGCTACCAAAACACAGAGAAGTCATTTTTCAATCAAAAGCTCTGTGTTCATGCTATTTTACCTTCAACAAATTGAAAATATCCACATTATAGATAGAACTCTGAGGGCTTTAAATTTTTTGAAAGTTATTTCTTATTAATATTGTGGTTTCCTACTGATTTAAAGAATAATGGGAAACTAAACATGTATCTACATAGTAGTATTTAGCTGATGATACTAGTTTCTATACAAACATTTTTACGGGTCATTCTTTCAACATATACATGCATTAACCATATTTTAGGTAGTATGCTAGAGAGGCAGACTATTATGTCTCAGTTTCTGACTAGGTTAGTTAGGATGACAGACTAATGACAGTTTTTAAAATAGTACCACAATCATCTGCAGAATAAGCTAGGGACACACACAAAGCTACTAAGCTGAAGGGCTAAGGAAGAGGGTCCAAGTGCATCTGTGACAATTAGCAAAGTCCTCTGATAAATGGTAAGAGAAGGAGAGGAAGGGAGTTCCAGACAAAGAAAATCTCAAATACTAAGGCATACTGGCATGAGAAAGTGTGTAAATGTCAGAAACACAAGGTCAAACATGATGGATGGTCAGAGAGAGGAGGCTGAAAATATGGGCAAGATAAGATAACACAGTGCTCTGTAAACTACACTAAGGGATTCCAATTTATCCTATAAGGTACCTGTGTGGAACTGCAGGGATTTGTACCTGTATCCTCAAGATTATGAGATCTCTGCTGAAGAGCCTTTTATTTTCAATTTGACAAAACTCTAAACAAAGAACTTTAACAAAAGGATACTTTAGATCAACTGGATGACCACCTTGAAGTGCTGTCATAAGACCTCAGTTTGCACATTTATCTTTAGAGTGCCATTCATCACTGGTGCAGGATAATGAGAAAAGAAGGGGGATTACTGCACACATATAATGTTGTCAAGTGAAGAGTCAAGGAAACCATGTGGTTTAAAGTAAAGGGGGGGCACTGAGTAATCTTTCAACACCTGGTAATACAGACAGTCTTTCTGTAAGGACAGTACTCCATAGAATCAATTTGCTTTTGTAATACTTTAGGTCCAGCAAAACAATCTCATCAGTCATGATAAGTATTCATTTGAATTTGCTGGTTTTCTTATAAATTCTGGATACTGTAGTTGTATAAAAGATATAATATAGTTTATATCTAGTTTTGTATTTATACATATTTAATATACTAAAAAATTTTAAGTGAAATATCTTGGGTATTGATTCTGACTTGAAAAATTCTGCTATGGGTGTTCAGTAGCTACTGAAAAACTATAATGTGCAAGTAACACCTTTGTGCTTTAGAAAAATCACTGTGGAAGAAGCACCATAGTAAGGTCTGAAAATGCTCAGATGAAAAGATGGGTAAGTGTTAGGATCTGGCTCTGGGTGGAACAAGGGGGCATCTAGAATAACTACCCTTGGTGATGTGATCATAATGAGCAAAGGAAGACAAACAAGTGGGGGCAAAGAGGGAGGCGAAAAGCTATGATGAATTAGACTCAGCAATGATTTGAATTTCATTTCATCCACAGAAACTCATCATCCACAGAAACTCGTCTTTTCCAGTTTTCTCAATGACAGCTGCATTAATAAATGACCAAATCAACCATTATAGCACTCTCTAAAAATGTACAAAGCATTCCACTGTATGCTGTAAGTCATGAAAAACCAGCAAAACACAGGTGCTGAGTGAAAAGCAGCAAGGTTAAAAAGAGATAGTTTTGTGGGGTTTTTTTGACTAAACGCCTAAATCGACCCAGCATATTCACCTAGTATTGTGCTTTTTGAGCTGGTTGTCATAAACGGTCACTTGTTTTCCTTGGGGACCTAAAAAAGGTGGCAGCATGTCAAATTCACGTGGGAGGTGGGAAGACAATACCCTCAAGGGACTTAAGGCAATGGGACCTAAAGTTATTGAAAATTTAGCGTATTAGGAGCTTTGAACACACAGGCAGGGCCTGTTTGTTATCTTTTACTTAGAGAAATCAACGTCGAATATCTTAGATACTTCAATAAAAATGTAAGCATTTCACATTTTATTCCTTATAAGAAAAACGTAGTAATTATCTCCAAACCATTCACTGTCCCCACAGGCCACACAAAGGCGGGCCTCGGGGAAAAAGTAATTCCATCTTATTTCGGTGGAAAAGCCAGCGTCTTCTACCAGTAATCATAATACGTCCTGCACAAAGCAGTGTTTATATACCCAAAATGCTTAACAGTCAACTTTATCAACAGTGTCCACAGCTACAGGGAAAGCCGCGGGGCGTACCTTGGGAAGGTCGCACTCGACTCAGCGGCCCTTCGGACAAATGGCAGAGCCTCCCACAGCAAACAGCAAGGGTAGACACGCGTCACGGAATCAAGGCGGGAAAGGAAACAAACCGGAAGGCACAGAAGCAAATGAAGCGGTACCAGGAGGTGGCAGCACAGCGCCCCCAGGGCTCGCGGCCCATGCCTTGTGCACAACGCGGAAAGGCGCGCCAGCCCACGGCGCAGCCTCTGAGGACCCAAGGGGCGGCGCCGGGCCGGGTGGGTTGAGGCGGGACCCGAGCAAGACCTCACGCCCCGAGGCCCGATGGGAATTGTAGTCCAGGAAGAAGAAAGAGGGCACTAGGAACTACATTTCCCGGTGAGAGGGCGGCTACGGCAGGCCGCGAGGTACAGCGATATCGTTGTGCCTACTGTGGGAGAGCACCAGAGGAGCAGGCCGGGAAGGGATCGTGTTTGTTTCCTTTTCCCCTGTGCTCAGGGAAGACTGGCTCGGCCTTTCCTCGCCCCGCTGTTGCGTGCCTCTTCCCCAGCATTATTTTTTTTTCTTGAAAGTCAGAGGTGGCGGCTGCTTCTGGGTGAGGGAGTGAGGGGTGCGCCCCTCCTTCAACCCAACCAAACCTGCGATTGCCTGAGCCTCCATGGGCCCGACCCGGAAGCCCAACGTGTGCAGCCAGCTGAGTCGCCGGGCGCTGGGCTTCTTCGCCCGCGACGCAGGGGTGGTACAGAGGACAAACCTAGGCATCCTGCGGGCGCTAGTGTGCCAGGTGACCGCCTACCAGCTGGGGACAAAATAAAGGCAGAGGGACGCCTGGGCTGGGATGCTGGCTTTAGGTTCTAGGACTTTAACAGGGTCATAAGCCATGGGAAGGGAATTAGCAAGTAGGTATTAATAGGGACACCAGATGGTTTTAGTTTTAAGCTTCTTATGCCTTTCTGCAGTCTTTTTTTCTAAAAGTTGTGCAAGCAAATGACCCAAAACGTGCGAACAGAGTGAGGAAGACATAATGTTTTAAAATAACGTATGTGAAATTACTTTGAAAGTGGTAAATCTAACAGATCATCTGGCTTAAAATGAATGCACAGTAGAGGGTTATGTGTTCTATCCTAAACCGAAATTCCTTGTGTCTTTCAGGAAAGTACTAAATTTAAGAATGTTTGGACAACTCATTCCAAGTCACCTATAGCCTATGAGAGAGGAAGAATATATTTTGACAATTATCGGTGTTGTGTCAGCAGGTAACTTTTAGTTATAATTTTCGTTGTCATTTACCTGACTGTTAATCTTTAATTTTTGCAGAGCCGCATGACTACGTTAGTACTTAGTAAAATAGGACAGTGGACAAAATGGGTCCAAAATAAGACGTAAGTGGTAAAAATCAATGTACTTTAAAAATCTTCTTAAATATGAAGTTGTAGGTTGAGGTTTGTAAAATACCATTTCAGAGCCAAACAAAATACTAAGGCAAAATGATAGACTGCTCAGAGAACTGTAGTTTTTTTTTTTTTTTTATGATACTTAAAAAATAACACAGTCAAGTGAACTGGTTATAAATAATCAGATGTTTGGGGGAAAGGTTTTGCTTTTGAAATACTTGTGTTCTTTTTGAGACAGGGTCTCTCCCACTAAGTAGTTAATGCTGGCCTTGAACTCACCGTTTAGCTCAGGCTGGCCTCCAATTTGTGTTAATCCTCTTGCCTCATTCTCCCAAATGCTAGGATTACAGGTATGTGTCCCCACACCTGGCTGCTTGAGAAAATTTTTCAAGCAAAAGCATATTTATAGATCCAAGATGTCTTAAGTCAGCCTCATCCCCAACCATTCAAGCATGAGACTGAGGGGAAAGCCTTGGTGAAACCCACACAATACCAATTACTTAGACTCAAATACTATCAAAATTTGCAATACTTGTTTTAGTGCATTCCCTCACTTCAGTTTGTGTCTCTAAAAACTATGGGACTTTCCTTCATAAGAACTTTATTAGGATAGGCATATACTATACAGTTTACCATTTAAAGTTTCCTGTTCAATAGTGCTTAACGTTCTCATCAATGTGGTTAATTTTGCAGCAGCTTCATTGTTCCCAATCATAATTCTGTAAGACATCCTAAATGCTATAATCCTGAGTGTTGAAATCATAAAAGATTAAAATCAAAATCCTAAAGATATTAACATCCCAAGTATTATAGTCTTGAAAGTCACAATCTTGAAAGGTAGTTCCCATTTTAAAAAGGACTTCTGTAAGACAGCTAGAAAGCCAAATTCTGGGGAAAGGGTTAGTGTCTTTTTGGTTGTACACAAGATCATTTATTTCATGGATGGTGCTAGGACCCAGGAACAGAGTATTCCTAATTCCTCTCTCTTGTCTTTGATAACACTGCTGTCATTCATATTACTTATCTGTATGTTATAATCACTGAATACCATGTTGCTGTTTTTATTTTGAGCAAACTTTAAAAATCAATAAAGATTAAGAAAAACAAGAAATTTTGTTTTACCTTTATTCCTTCTCTAACCCTTTTGCATTCTTTATGTAGAACTGATTTTCTGATGTATTATTTTTTTCTCTTAGAAAATGTTTTAATGTTTCTTGCAAGATAGGTCCATGGCCAGCATACTCTCGGCTTTTTGTTCATCTGAGAAATTTATATTTCTCCTTCACTTTTGAAAGGTATTTTTTTGGGAACTGAAATTCTAAGTTGATGGGTTTTTTTTTCTTTTAATGCTTTAGAGATTTCTATGATTGTATGATCTCTAAAAAGAAAAGCCTGATGTAATTTTTATCCTTGTTCCTCTATGGATAAGGGGATGTTTTTTCCCTTTTTCTCGAACTTTTAAGATTTTTGGCTTTGTTTTTTATTTTCTCTTGTTTGAATATGATATACCTAGGCCACTTTGGGCCTTAGTATTCTCAGCTGTACTGCAGCCCTCATTGCAGCATTGGAGCCTGGATGGAAGTGAGCCCCTTGTTTCTCTACTGCCCTCACCTGGACTCAGCTTCAATAACAGACAACTGGAAGCTGGATAAGCCCAAAGCTCCTCCCTCCCCCCAAGTTAGGCCTCTAAATAAAACAGCCAGGAGAGGGAGCTCTGTGCTTTTTCCTACAACAGTCTGGCGTGGGGTTTCCATCTTGCTGAGCTTGAGTGGGAGGGAAGGAAACATGCCTTAAACAACATGGATTAAACAACAGACTCACTATCCCTGTTGAACTCTGGTAGATTTTGTTGAATAAACATACCTTCATCTGACATAATGATCCCAGGGCCATTTCCAGAGACATTAAGTGGTTGTCCTTTTGTAATGTTCACCAGTTTTGCTGAAGAGTATCCACTAAGCCTGTCGTGCTAGAAGTAGAAATCTGAATGTTTTCTTATATGATCATAGTGTTACCATACCTCGAAAAATTAGTACTAATTCTTTGCTACTATTTAATGTTAAGTTCATAACTTCCCCCATTTGGAAGTACTTGCTTTGATTTAGAAAAAAATTTTGAAATGAGTGGCATTGATTGGTGTTCTAATGGTAAATAATGTTAGAGTTAAAGCTGTAACATGCCACCCAAGGTGCTTTACCCACAGGTTAGAATCACAGATTTTACTCTTATGAAAGTCTATCCAGTTTAAACCTTTCAATCAGAGAAATAATCAAAGGTGAATAAAATGTCACCTTGAAAATTGTTTCCTTTTTAGCAGTAGTTTAATTTTAAAGTGCCTCAGTTAAATGAAAATATCTGTGGTCATCTCTCAGTAGTAATCAGAGAAGTATAGTCAGGCACAGCGGCACATGCCTGTAATCCAGTTCTGGAAGAGGCTGAAGCAGTGGAAATCATTTGAGACCAACTAGGGCAATATAGCAAGATTTTGTCTCATAAATAAGACTATTTGCCCCATCAGAGATAACAGTGTTCAGTATTGGTAGAAGCGTAAACCTGGTGAGCCTTTCTAAACGATAATTTAGGAGTAGAAAAAAATCGAGTGTTTTTTTTGTGTATGAATTTTTATTCTAAAACAATGGAACCATTTTTATCTACAAATTTTCATTTCACATGTGCTTAAATAGTTTCTGAACTCAAAGGAAATGAAGTTACCTACAAAATATGTTCAGGGATAAAAAAAGCAATACGATATAATTTTGGAAAACGCTAATGTAGCTAATGCATGTAAAGAAAAGCTAGAAAATGAACTAAAGGTTAGTAACTATTTTTGATAGTTTTATAGTATTATAAACTATATTAATCTTACTACATTTTTTGAGGGTTTTTTTCTATGTGTATATTATGTTACAAATTCTGTGACCAGAAAAAATAATGTACATAAGAAGAAGGCAAATAGCAAATTAGATTTTGGTATTCCAAATCTTTGTATGGAAAAGTATCTCAAACCTGAGCAATTACTACTTCCATTATTAATAACAATAATTTTTTTTTTGTCTTTTCCAGTGTTGCATCAGAGCCAAGAAAACTTTATGAGATGCCAAAATGTCCCAAGTCAGAAAAAATAGAGGATGCTTTGTTATGGGAATGTCCAGTGGTAAGATTTGTTTTTAAAGCATCTCTAGCCTGGAAGAACTGGTTATTGTTAATATATAAAGGATTAAAACCTAAGGATCATAGTAATTCCTAAATCTTTAGAGCATTCAAAAAGAACATAGCCTTGATTATCATTTTCCTTATCTTAAAAATCATTAATACTAGTAATATTTTTAAAATTAGTTTCTTTAAATCTTAAAAATTAGGAAACATTAGAGACTGATTAAAATATTTATAGCAATAAAAGCTAGTTTATATTTACAGTGTGTTTAAGAGATTATTCCACTTCACTGTACTGAAGTAAAGTATTTAGAGTGACAGTTATGTTAAGTAGATTGTTGAAAGTGAATTCTTAACTATTCCTCTATGAACATTATTTGGAAAACTGTAAGATAAAAATAAAATATATAATAACAAGATACATTCATTCCGTCAGACCAGCATTGGCCTGGTAGTATTTTTCAGACCACTCTTCCCATGCGATATGAGAGGTAAGTAAGTGCAGAAAAGAATTGAGAGAAATTGGATTGTGGAAAAGTAAGTTTAGAACATATCAAATTATTTCTCAGAGCCTTTAATACTAATGTATATAATGATTATAAGTCATTTTCCCAAAATCTTTGGGGGAGGGTACTGGGACTCGAACTCAGGACCTTGCACCTGCCAGGCAGGTGCTATGCCCCTGAGCTACATTCCCAGCCCTTTTTTTTTTTTTTTTCCAAAATCTTTATAGAACTTTCTTTTTGAGGCATATTTCTCAATAAGTCTTCCATGTCATTACTGTTCTAAGGAATGCACTTAGGAAATACTACAAGAAATTAAGCAGGTCATTAAATCTGGTTGGTTTGTTCTTTAGGAAAAACAGAATCCCCAGTAGATGACTAATATTTAACCCTAAACAATACTTAAAGGATAAGAGGCTATATTCTAAATTTTCTGTTAAAATCCTTTTTTTTTTTTTTTTTTTTTTTTTGCTAATTTTACATACATTGTAGTTTTCTGGAATTTCTGCTTTATTTTTTCATTGGATACATATTCTCTGTTCATAGAAAGCTCCTTTATAAATGTTAGAAAGACTGGGATTTCCATTTTCTTCTTCAATTTCTTAGTTTGAAGCTATAAATAACTGTTGTGCTGTCAGCAAGTTAATGCTTTTTAATCGATTTTTCATGGGGGTTAGGGGTGGGGTAGAAAAATGATAAAACTTTTACTTGAGAATTTTGAATACACTTCTACAAAATAAAATTTTAGAGCAATCTTATCACATCAAAGCACTTCTGTAAAAATAAAATTTCTAGTAACCTAATTCTTCGATTCAGACTTCCTTAACATTTAGATATTTTTGTTCTCATTTGCGGTGAAGCAAGATTTCCCATTAAGAAAAACCAAGAAGCATATTTATTGTTGTTAATATACCGATGTGAAACTACTTTTAAATTAATGTCCTTTTTTGAGACAGTAGGTGAAATATTGTAAGTATGCAGAAGACAACATTTAGTTTAGGAAAACAGTTCAATTCTCTTATATAAGCTTCAAGTGTTTTTCTGATAGACAAGGTATAAATAGTATATTCTATAAAACTTTAAAATCTCTATGAAATATACTTAAAGACAGTATAGAATAGAAATGTTTGTCTTTATCTGTGAATTAGTGTAAGACTTCTGGTAGAAAGTTTAAAACTATCACCAAGAAGCAAACAAAAAGCAAACTTCTTTCTTTCTGTAAGAGAAGACTCATCTTTGGGAACATGTGTAAAATAACAATGCCCTCATTCTTTTCTGTTTCTGGTTTGGCCTAAGCAAATACTCAATTAATTTCAACTGTTTTTGTTGTGACCATTTGAGGCATTGTTTGTTTTTTGGTTGTTTTAGAGTTAGGGTCTCACTGGGTAGCCCAAGCTTGTCTCAAACTGTGCAGCCCAGGCTGACCTCAAACTCATGATCCTCATGCATCATCTTTCTGAGTGCTGGGATTCTAGGTCATCAAATTCTCTGTTCTTAAGTTTTTTCTTACAACTGCGTTTTAATTCCCCAATTCAAAGCAAACATTTTGCTTCTTTTTCTCTTCCTGTATTATACTTCCACCTTGTGGCAGCTCCTTGGTGACAGGCATGCCCACAGCTGTCATCTTTTCCTGGGCTACTCAGTGATAACAAGTCATCTTTACAACCAGTTTCATCTTCCACTCTTTTTGACTGTCTTCATTCTGGGTTGTAGCTTGTTATTTGAGGTTGGAATACAAGCACATTAAATGGTAGGGTAATTTGCATTGTGCCACATTGACTTCCATATAAAGGAAAACAAATCCTGTAGTAAAGACAAAAGGGATAATGTAAATATCTGTTCTATCATATGACTTTTTCTTTCAACAGTAGGGCTTGAACTCAGAGCCTGCCAAGTGTGCTGGTTAATAGCTATGCTGCTATGCATGATTTTTTTTTTTCTTTTTGAAATAGGGTTTCACTATGCAATTCAGACTGGCCTTGAACTCACTTTATAGTCCAGGTTGGCCTCAAACTTGCAGCAATCTTCCTACCTCAGCCTCCTGAGTGCTGGAGTCACAGGTGTGCGCCACCACGCCTGGCTACATGATTTTTAAGAGCTATTTTTATTATCATAGCAGCAGTGTCAGTATTCTTACTATATTATTATTGGCTGACATTTATTGAATATGTAGTAAATAAGTTATTTCAGGTACCATTTTAAAAGGTTTATGGGAATAAACTCAGTAAGTTAGTAATGAAAATAATAACCCAGACTCTTTCCTTCTTTAGACTCTCTATTTATGTGCTTAAAATACCTTCTTTTGTAAGCTAGGAATGGTAGCATATGCCTGTAATTCAGCCCGAGGGAGGCTGAGGCAGGAAGATTGCTATGAGTTCAAGGTCAGCCTGGGCTGTGTAATGAATACAAGGTCAGCCTGAACTTCATAGTACGACCCTATTTCAAAGAACTAAAAAAAAAATTTGTCTTCTTGTGTTTACTTATTTGGCTACCTTTAAGTTTAGCAATTTTCTTTGGACATTACTGTATATTGTTTATGCCAAATGTTTCATTTTTACATCTTATTTTTTTTAGGGGGATGTACTTTCCAATCCATCAGATTATAAATCCTCACTCATAGCACTGACTGCTCATAATTGGCTTCTCCGCATATCAGCAACTACAGGAAAAATTCTCGAAAAAATATATCTTGCCTCTTACTGCAAATTCAGGTATTAACTGTGGGTTTATTATTTAAGATTTTGTCATAAAAATTTAAGGCTTATAGATCAGGAAATTTAAAACCCCATGCCCCAGTTTTCCAGTGCTATTTTTTCCTTGTGACTACATTGGAATATTTGAGGACTGAGACCTTCTGTCTTTTTGCTTTGATTCCTAATAAGTATCTGATCAATACAAAATAGTTCCCATATATTTAACAAAAAACTTTAATATACTGTGTTGCCCTTCTACATCTAGTGTTTTCTGTGTAAGGTGAACCTTATGGTAGGATTTCCTAAAGGTTAGTCTTTTTCAGTTAAATTATCTGCCTACTAGAATCCAACAACTGTTTTTTTTAAATATTGGTTCTGTCAGTTAGGATACACATTTTTGGAGTGAATATGGGTAAACAATTTTTGAAAGTAATATTTTAATACTTTTATAACTTTCATTTTAAAGTGGAAATTTCTTCCCTAAATTTTGAATACTCTTAGATCAAAAACAATTTTATCTATCAACATTCCAAAAGGATTAAAATTATTAATTCATTTATCAATTTATTTTTTAAAATAGATTGCTTTTATAATGCAATTGAAAAACTATATAATGTCTTGATTTTAAGTACAAGGATATTGACTCAAATTGTTATACTGTTCACTTTATTTTAAAAGGTACCTAAGCTGGGACACTCCTCAAGAAGTCATCGCAATCAAGTCAGCTCAGAACAAATGTTCCGTATTGGCTTGTCAGGTAGACATGATTAAACATTCAGTAAACCAAGAATTTGCTTCCTTAGATGCTAGTCTGTAAATTTGTTATGAAAGAACTAATCATCTTTGATTTTTGAAGCATGCTATTAGAGTTGGTAGGTAAATTATTTTTTCTGAAGTGTTTTATTAAAATGCACTCTCCAGCCCCCCACCCCAATACTATAATAAGTATTTGTTTCCTCTTGTTTGCATCTCATCTGTAATGTGAACTATAGCTTTTTCTCACTAGTATTTTTGATTACAAAATAGCCAAAAACTATTCTGAGTGCTTTTGTTGTATTAACTCATTTAATCTTCAGCGTAAACCTTCAAGTACATATTATTGTCCATTTCTCAGATGACCAGTCTGAGACCCCCACAGGTTAAATAACTTTTGCAAAGTCACAATGCTGGTAAGTGGTAGAACTTAGACTCAAAACAGTCTAGCTTCTGAGTCCCTGTTCTTATACGTTTGTACCAGGCGACCCTTTCTTGAAAGTCGTGTAACTGACTGACAGGTAAAGTTTATATAAAACTCCAGGGTAACTTTTAATAAATTAAGTAGTTCCTCTGATTTTACCTTATTTAAATAATCACGTCCAACACTCTAGTCAACCTTCTTTGTCCAGCAGCTTGCATTTTTTATGATGGTTATAAATATTTCTACTCTGTTCCTATATTCTGCCTAACCACATTATTCATGTCTTTTATTGGAATCTGCTCGCTCATTTCTTGATTTATTGAGTATGCCAATCTGAGAAAAAAGATCACTGTTTCTCTCTTACAAATATTTTTCTCCTTTTACTGTGTTGCCACCTTTGCTTTGATAAAAGAAAATACATAGAAGTGAAATAGTAACAAAGGAGCAAAACATTTATGAGAATTCTCCAAATATCTTGTCCAGTGTGCCTTTTTAAAACTTAAATTCCTGAAGAGCAAGTATTTAAGTAATTTTACACGGTACACAAAGTTTTTCATTTACCATCTTCTGATGGCATTAAAAGTCTTTTCAGTAGTTTTTTTATTTTAGACTGTTTTCTCACAATTTTTAGCCAACAACTAGTAGCTCTTTTCAAGATATATAAAGAATATCTTTCCTTTGAACTTTAGGAACTTAGAAGAAGTCTGATGTGTATCTTGAAGATGTTTTGTTAAATATATCCTTTTCAGCCAGGGGTTTAGCTTAGCGATGTAAGTGCCTACTTGGCAACCACGAGGTTGTGAGTTTGATCCCTGGCACCAAAAAAAAAAAAAAAATATATATATATATATATATATATATATATATATATATATCCTTTTCAGTGGGAGAATTCTAAGGATTTTAAACATTACAATCTATTTTTTTCTAATTTAGTTATTACAGGCATTATGGTTCTGTTAAAGTAGGTCTGTGATAGGCAGCCCCCTTTACCTACCACAAATTTAAGACATTTAAGACATTTCCTTGAACCCTGTACTGAAGAAATGCAACACATTATTTTAAAATTCACTATGGGAATAAATTGACTAGAACTTGTTCTTCTTGAAACAGAGAAATTGCTCAAGATTTTACTATTGATTTTTTTTCTCATTTTACACAGATGTATCAGTGCAACATTACTTTCAGTGATAGTAATGACAACTGCTTGTGTTTTGATTAGGCTCTTTATTGTTAGAACTCCAATTTACAATATAAATGCATAGTATTTTGTTGCTGAAAAATGTTTACTGTTCTTATAAATTTTTGTGTGCATATTTATGTGTCTATATTTGAATATTGTAGTTGCAGATTTAGTGAGCATATTTTAAATATGTTTGTCTTTCTTTTTAAGTGACTTTTCAGTCTAGGCCAATAGTTGTTTTCAGTTTGTGAAAAACCTCTGACCACGTTCCAGGACAGATAGATGTTCTGAGCTTATAAAAAGAATATTTCTAAAGTACTTTGGAGAACTGCCTGTAATATTGGTCTTTTCTTTTAGGCAGGCATTCAGCAGACTGTTTTGTTATACCTTGCAGTGTTCCGAGTTCTGCCTTTTTCACTTGTAGGGATTGTAGAGATCAACAAAAAGGTAAGGACTTATTTCTTATTTAACTGCAGTGTTAATTTTATTGACAGTAAGATTACTGTCATTATTTAATTATTTATTAGATGTTTTGATTGGAAATGTTCCTGTGACTTGGTTATTTCAGATCAAAATACATGAGAACATTTGACTTGAGAAAAGAGCCCCTTACTCCTTCCTCTTTGTGCATGTTTTTATGCCTCTCAAACTGATAGTGTTGCAACCTGTGGTCATTAGCAAACCACTGCTTTATAAAATTATGAAATGAGTAAGATAGTTTTTTCAAAGGAAACATTTCCAAAGCTTATAAAAATGATCATTAAGCTGCAAAATATGTGTCATTTTAATTGCAAGGTATATGTCTAAAATTTGCTTTATGATATATAAACAAGGCTTATAATTAAATGTGTAAATTTTTGCCATTATTCAGTTTTGGATTTTATTGTTGGTGGTGTTTTTCTTGAATTGTGGAGTAGTTACATGGGAGGAAAGAGGTGACAAATTTCAGTTGAGTAGAAGAATTAGTGAGGCTGGGAATATAGTTCGGTGTGGTACAACAACACTTGGCTAAAATATGTAAAGTCCAGGTTTTGCTCCTGAGCATCAAAGAATGAACCACTAGTCTTCAGCTTTGTTCTGGGTGAATGGTCGTTTATTGGACTCTGTCTTTTAAATACCTAAAATGTTTTAGAAGACAAGATCTTAAAGTTCTATTAATATTTGCTACCAAATAAGATGAGTGAGTTTAAACATTTTAGTATTATGTAAGTATAATACAGTAAATAATATTAGTTATCATATTATTTATTTTGAAGCAGGCTCTTTGAGTATTTTGTAATAATTAAGAAGTTAAGCAGATACACAAATTCTGAAAGTAGTAAGTGAAAGAGCTAGAATTTGAACCTAGATTCCACC
>PVJX010005958.1:0-81251 GCA_004027295.1 Dolichotis patagonum | reverse complement strand
TCGTGCCCCTTCAAGAACTCTTGCCATTGCCACCTACCTGCCTGACAGATAATACAGGCAGGCAGCAGCCCTGATCACAGGGCCTGTGCTGTGCTCTTTGGAATCTGCACCTTCAAAATGTGAGCTAAACCAACCTCTTTTTAAGAGAATCTCTAAAAATATAACCCAAACAAACTATTGCTCTAATTTTGCTAACCATATAGATATTCAGTATAAAATGTGAGTTCATGACTAGCCATGGTGGCACACACCTGTAATCCCAGGTACTTAGGAGGCTGATGCAAAAGATTGCAAGTCTGAGGGCAACGTGGGCAAACTTAGCTTTACTATCTCAAACTAAAGTGGAAAGGAGCAAAGAAGGTAGAGTGTTTGTCTAGCATGCATGAGACCCTTGGTTCCACATCCAGTCCTGAAAAGGGGGAGGGAGGGAGAGCAGAGAGAGAGAGAGAGAGAGAGAGAGAAACAGAGAGTCAGAGACTCAGAGAGACAGAGTCAGAGACAGAGACAGAGACGCAGACAGAGACGGAGAGAGAGACACAGAAAGAGTCAGAGACAGACATACTATGTCATCACCAAGAAGAACAATCAGACATCTGCTTACCAATGACTGAGCGAGTTGCAGTAAGGCAGAACTTTGAATTTTAAACCCAAAACCATCTTGGGAAGACTGCGGTTAGTTGTTCACCGTACTTATAGCTGATCATATAAACGCAGAATGACCAACTCTCAGAACTACCTAGAGGTTTGACCTCCTTCTACTAGATCACCCAAAAAGCATTTTTAGTAAATAAAGAATAACCTGAAAATATAAAAATTTTCAAGACAGTGCTTTGTTTTTAAAAGAACATTAAAATAGTCAATAATAGAGAAACTTAAAGCTTTGTTGGACTTTTTTATAGTACCTGCCATATAGAGTGGATTTTCCTTTGACTTACAAGAAGCTGTAAGGGACTGCTATAATCTGACCTTGGTCTCTGGACTGTGGTCAGCAAGGACATTTCCAATTTGCATATCATAATTGTCCTTTGTCTTAATGAGAGATGGCTTCAGTAGAAATATAAAATCAGTATGTGTCATAAAACTATCAGAGGGGCTTTCTTCACCAAAGCATCCTAATACACGACTGCATCTGTGCTTTCTCAATTTTTAAGTAAATAATAAAATGTAAGAGTATTTTGAGATAATGAACAGTAAGTTAGTAATCTGCATTTAACCCTCACCTATTTAAATATTGGTAAGCCTTTCAAATTGAAAGTGAAGCGGAAGTTCCATTATTAAGTGTAAATATATTACAAGAAAAATTTAAAAGTAAAAAAAAAAAAAGAGAAGAAAGTAATTTTCAATTCTAGCCTCTCAGGAAATATACATGAGATTATATTCCTTGTGACTGACATAATCATCTAAGAAGTATTGCTGTTCAGAATGTTTAAATAGATTTACAGATTTTTAAATCATATTTAAAATTTTAATATTTTTTGAAATATCTTCTCCCATGGCTGGTAATCACTACTTGGAAAAATTTATAGATACTTTATCAAATATTATTAAATTTTTTGAATAAATACTAATTTGAAACTAGATTGCTTAGAATCACTGCTATCCCCTTTACTCTGAAACTCACAGATGACATGCCTCTGACATTTCAGACCCCATCCTTTTTCGTACTTGTCTTCATTAAGAAGATTTTTCTTTATCCAAGATTTTCAAATACTGCTAATAATTGGTTGCCAGAATAAAACATGGTTCAAAAACATTTATCTTGCAAATCCATTATAAAAGCTTGCAAACGCCCAATAAAGTCTAGAATTCAAAAAATACAAACTTAATGAATTGAAAAAAACACAGAACTTAATATACATAAAATCTGAGGTCTAGTCCTGGTATTCTGTCATAAATTGTGTGCTCTTGGGAAAAATTTCCAGCCTTTCTTAGGGGAGTTTTTAATATTATTATAGGATGCCTAAGAAGATTAGCATAGTCATTGTTTTTAAAATTGTATATAGTTCTAAACAAAGACAAGTATTTATAATGCCATTCAAGGACAGAAAAACTAAGCCAGGCATAGTAGTTCATGCCTATAATCGCAGCACTCAGAAGGCTGAGGCAGGGGATCTCTGTGAGTTTGTGGCCAGCCTGGGCTACATAACTGTGTTTAAGGCCAACCTGAATTACAGAGTGAGAGCTTTTCTTAAAAAAAAAAAAAAAAAAAAAAGGAAAAACTGTAATGTGATACATGCAGTTTCTCAATCTAATTTTCCCTCTACTGATAGTACGTCTTTCTTTACTAGAAAGACGTTTCCCAGGTGTTGACAATGATCATTCTGAGTACCATCAACCCTCTATATCCATGGGTTCCACATCCTTCAACTCACTCAATGGTAGATTTAAAATATTTGGGAAAAAAAAAATCCAGAAAACTTTACCCAAACAAATGTGAGTTTGCTGCACACCAGTCTCACACTGAGGAATGGGGTGGCGTGTGGCCACATCCTGCCGTGGCTTCCTGCCGTTTCACAAATCTTTAGTATCTGCGCAATACTCCTCTGCATGTGTTTGCTTCAGGCCTCACTTGTGTTCCTTGTGGCTGACCCTGCATTGGCTGCCTATGTACTGAACATGTACTTTTTCTTGCAAGCATTCCCTCAACAACACAGTATGACAGCTACTCACATGGCATGTACATTGCCTTAGCATATCAAAAGTCCCCAGGGAATGTCACACCCACCCTAATGACAGGAAAAAGCAGGTAACCCTAGAATTCGAACCATTTTCAAAGGCTATCTGAGAGCTGACATCTCAATGCACCTAGATGAAATGAACATCCAAGGATCCCTCTGCTTTGAGTATCTGTTCCACCTCAGAGCAGAGGAGGGGGGACAGCAATAAAAACAGGTAAGAATAAAATAATGGAAATTTTAATAAATACTAAAGGCTGAGCTTGGGTGAGTGACAGTTTAGCATGCTAGGCAGCCCCAGATTCAAAAGTGACCCATGTCCACTCACCTACATTCTCCCACCAGCATTCTCATTGCTGGGTAAAACATCCAACACTTGAAACTTAAAGAAAGAGAGGCTTAATTTGGCTCACAGTTTAAGAAGTTTCAGTCCATGGTCAGCTGACTCCAAAGCAGAAATATAATGCAGAATGGACATGGTAAAGAAAAGCTTCTAGGTTCATGGTACCTTGGGAGAAGAGCAGGGAAACAGTGCTAGAGAGAAAGGGACAAGGGACCAGATATGGTACCCAAGGTTATGCCTCTATGATCCATCCACACCCACCCAGAACTGAATTGTACTAGTGCTTTGGGCAATTTTCCAGTCAATCAAGTTGGAATCCAGCTTGATTATCACAATAAAGGTCTAAAGGAGACACCCCCAGTAAAGCAAATATGTTTCTGAAAATCAGATCATCATAATCACACCCTATATGGGATAGAAAGGAACCTGATGTAGTGTAATTTATGTGCCTTCCTCTTCCCAAGTCCACATTCATATGTTGAATCCTGACCATTAACACCATATGAAGAAGAGGAGCCTTTGGGCAATGATTAGAATCTCAATAATAGGATTAATGCTCTCCTAATGGGGGCTCTAGAGAACATCTGTTTCCGTCACGTGACTACATAGCTGGAAGATACTATCCACAAACCAGAAAGTGGCCTGTGGCAGACACAACTATCAGCACATACCTCATAAGATTACAGTGGACTCTGACTTACAAACTCGATTTGTTTTTGAGGGTTGGTTTTAACTCAAGACTATTTTTCCCAGAAGAAATAATGGAAATGCCAATAATGCATTCTGAACCTCTCAAAGAACCTCCTAACTTTTTTATGTTTTTTAAAGTATTATATAGTTTCCTAGAAATATCAGTGATTATCCAAGTGTATTCATCAAAATGTTATAAAACGTTCCTAGTTTAACAGAAACAACAATTTCATACTGTACTCATCACCCAAGCTGGCACCTGTGCTTGCAGGAAGGGAGGATGACATGAAAGGTAGTTATTGTTTGGAAGGAGAGTCCCTTTCCATAAGAATATCAGGAATTGGGCTCTGGAGAGTTCTCTCCTCAGTAGTCTGTAGCCCAGGAGGACCTGCTCCTGGTTTACTAGGTCTCAGTCTTTTCAGAACTAAAAACTGGCCTAAGATTTTCTGTTTCTGTCTCTTCTTCAGTGCTGTTCTTTTTGTTTATGATTCCTTTCTTTACCTTCCCTACCATCCTTAGCTTCTTTTCTAATTTTTTGGAACCATTTGGATAGCAGTAATAGTAGTGTGTGTAAGAAAGCACTGACCAAAATCATATTCACAAATAACCACTTTTGGGCTCAGACTGATGCTTACTGGCATCATGATTTTTGTTTACAACCACACAAGTAGCTGGCATTTGGGCTCTATCTCAAGACTTTGACTGTAAGTTAAACTTAAAGTTCCTGTCCTATCCCAAATTGTTCGTATGTTAGGCTGGTTGTAAATTGAGGGTTCACTATAATAACAATTGAGTTAAACCATGTTAATTCTCATGGATTAAGAAATTGCCTCCTTTGTGTTCCTTTAATTTCTTTAAATATCCAACTCAGTCTTTGCATGCACTCCATCCATTCTATGAAATATTTTCTTACTCAACTCTCACCTTCTAGAATACAAGGTGATCAGAAATCTGGAACACTGTTGGGTTCCAAAAGACAGGATGCTTATTTTTCATTTGTTCTCCAGTCATTTATTATTATGGTTTTTTTTTTATTGTCAGTTAATAGTTGGTTTAATTTTTATTGGGCTTCAGTTGAGTTTCTTTGTAGGTTTGGTGAGGTTATATTTATCTGTACCATAGGTTCTAAAACTGAAGGTGTACCTTGATTTCTTATTCCCCTTTAGTTTTGGATAAATTTCAAGGGAATAAAGGATAAACATCTGCAGTTATTTTTTAAATGTTTTTGTTCAGTTAACTGAGAAGAGACATTAAAAATCATTGACACGTCCACCACTTCTACTTTCATTATTCTTACTCCTCAAGGTTCTCTGTTACTCTTCATTTAAATGCAAAAGATATTACAATATAGGAATAATGAATAGGTACAATCTTACTGTAGGCTTTTTAAAAATAATTTAACACTGCATCATCAATGCAAGACTGATTTTTGAAGAGCTACTCAGCAGATCAACAGGATTTTCATTTGCTCCTCCCAGACAGTAATATCTCCCTACTCATATCACTGTGATGTTGAGGAAATGGAATTTCTGGCTATGGCACCATGCTCTTTATTATAATTATTTTATGACACTGAGGAAATTAATTCTTTCTTGTACTTGCTTCTGTAACTTGCTATTCTCACTTAATAATGTTCCTGCAATGTATCCATTTATCTGCATGTTTATCATCAGTCAATCACAGCATGTGACAGAGTGGCTAAGGAAGAAAGTCAGGCAGCTGCTCACTGTACTGGATCGCACTATTTAGAGTGGCAAAAGATTGGAAAAATATGAAAGGATAAATCAAAACAAAACAGCCCAAAAGTCATTTCTAAAAGGAAGGAAGAGAGAGAAAAAAAAAGGAGGGGGTGGAAACATGATTTCCTTGAATACAACTCTTAGTGTTTAACTTGGTAACAGTATGTTCAATGATATTTGACAAGTTTAAATGTAAAATGAACAAATAAATCAATCTAGCAGTATCTCATTGTTGGCTTGACCACATAACAAATTTTTTTCAGGTAACACTGACACACATATTTTGACAACTCAACCTTTGTGGAATATATCCTAGGACAAATAAATGCAAATAGATCTTTTGATAATTTTGTTTAGGAGTGATGTGGGCATAGTTACTTGGGAATTATTGTGCATATTTTGTAGGATTAAACACTGGGAAATTGTTTTAGAATAAGCTCCCTGAATCTCAGTAATACGAAAGGCTGCATCAGAATTTGTTGTGTCTCAGGGGTCAGTCACGCACAGGTGCTAAACTTCCCTCCCTTACGCTGGGCTTAGAAGATCGCTACAGATTTTCATGCCTCAGCTGAACTGGGAAGCAGTGGAGGAGCAGTGGACTAGAAGAATAATTCTGGGGTACACACTCCTGTCTAAGGAGACGAGAGGGTCAGGTATGGCCTCAGCATGGACCTTTGAGCTTCAGTGGCAGTGGAAGCAACATGGTCCTGATTTCAGGCCATGGGAAGAAAAGAAGCAGTTCCCAGGACCACAAGTCAAACGAATCTTCGTGTGATGGTTTTTGTTTTGTTTTGCTTTTTGGTACTGGGGATTGAACTCATGACAGCACCCTTGCAAGTCAGGCGTTAATGCCGCTGAGCTAAATCCCCAGTCTCTGTCTTTTTTTTTTTTTTTGGACCGGAAACTGAACTCAGGACTTTGCACTTGTCAGTCAAATTTTTTTTAAAGTAAGCTGTAGCGTCGGGGTCCATGTGGGCAGCAGGGCAGGGCCGAGTTTCCGTACTCTCCTGTTCAGGTTAGAGCTGAGTGTTTCAGCAAGGCTGGCTCCTCTTACTTAGGATGCCCACGGCGGGGCTGCCTGGCCTCAGAGCCACCTGCTGCCCCTGCCCTCACCTGTACCGCCCAGTCCTCCTCCCTTGCGCTCGGTGAGAGCCGCACACATGCGCTGCTTCAGACAAACTGCTGCTGAGCTATATCCCTGGCCCTGTGTGATGGTTCTAACACTGAACCTGACACAGATTGATTCATGTTAGTGGGCAGCAGGACTTCTCAGCAAAGAAAAAAAGGATACAGAGGAAAACTCAAAAAATGCTAAATTCTGCTTTTTCACAAATGGAATTGGAAATACAAGTTCATGCTTTATTTTTCTCTTTCTTGATTATGTGCCTGTTCCATCTCTCTTCTGAAAAAAAGCTGAAAGCCACAAAATCTAGTGTCAGTGAGCACTCTTGGTGTCCCAGATTTATGCTCTAGGTGTGATTCCTGAGAAAAGAATTACAGTTCTTTAAACTAACAGATAGTTTCAAATGTGTTACAAACAATGTATAAGGTAAGTTTGGGATGTTTTATTAGAATAAAAACCAAGGACTTTTTGGAGGCTATTGGTGTTTCAAAAGGAGAAAAAGCCTAATTTAAATAGGTTTCTCCTGGCTAAAGATAGTAAGCCTTGTGTATCTAAAAGTAAAACTATTACGATACATTGGAATACATAAATTAAAAATCCATAAATATGTGAATGTTATGGTTTAGATCAAAATGTCCCCATAAAATTGTATATATGAAGGTGAAAGTTCTGGAATGTGACTGGCTCATTGGGTTCACAGGTAAATGTGCCCTTCGGAGGCAGGGCCTGGGTACAAGAGGTGTGTCACTGGGGGAATATTCTCGGAGGCTCTATCTCCTCCCTCCCCTGGTCCCTCCCTTCTCTCTCTGCTTCCTGGGGGTCACTGGATGAGCACCTTTTGACCCCCAAGCCCTTCCACCATAGGATACTGCCTTGGAGACTACTGTTTGAAATGAATCCACTGGAACTTGTGAAACAAATATACCTCTCTTCCTTGCCTTGGCAGGTGTTGGACATTTTGTCCCTGAAATGGGAAAGTGACTAATGCAACAAAAAATAAAAGAAGAATAAATTCCACATTGGTCATATCTGGAGGCTGCCATCCAGTGATCAATATTCTAGTGATTATTAAGGAAAGAAAAGAAGTCAAACATCTATCTCCCTTCACTTATTGGGTTGCATATCAACACCCTATTAGCTAATGAAAAAATACCTTTTGGTATATTGAAAAATCACTTGAAAAATGCTGAAGGAATGACCGAATTAAAAACTCCACCATTTTACAGCCCTAAGTGGATAATAAATCAAACCTAGACAATTACTGATAAAATTTTTAGGGAAAAGTTTGAGAAGAAAATTTTATCATAAATGAAATGATTCGCCCCCATGGATCCTGTTAAGAGTAACATCATCAAACGCTTCCATTTGATATGATGCAATAGAAAGTACACATTGCTGCTTCCTACAGATTGTTGCTGCATCTACTGTACTTAAGCTTCTAGAATTTATTACCAGTTGAAATGGGATAAATGAATATGTAAAAATGCCAGAAAGCTGCAGCTCGGCAAATTCAGAGCATAGGACGAATCACTTTTCAACAAATAGCATAAATAAAGAAGAAACAAGGAAGAGTTGTTCTTATAAGCTAAAGGAAATTTAAGAGACCTATCTGGTAATTGTGAGGGTATTCCTCAGAGCTTGAGTCTAACAAGTATTAAAAGATACTTTTGAGACAGAGAAATTTGAGAGGGATTGAGTATTAGCAGCTATTAAACTATCAGCCTTAACTGTTCATCCTCCCATACTATTATGTTAGCCACTAAGTACTCTTAACTGTTAAGCGTGTTAATAGCAGAAAAGTTAGGTACTTTTTAAAGAGATTTCTATGAAAGAATCATACTAAATTATATATTCCATTATATGATATTAGAAATTTGCCAGAATATACACCAGAAATTTGAAAAAGATAAAGAAAAAAAGAAGATGAAATAAGACTGGAAAAACTCCCATATTTCTTTTTTTTTTTTTGTACTGGGGATCAAACTCACAACCTTGCTCTTGCCAGGCAGGTGCTTAACACAGCTGAGCTAAACCCCTGGCCCCTCCCATAATTTTAAAAACTGATGATGACTTATAGTTCTTTTTACTCTACTTTTGCATAGATTTGAAAATCTCTATCATAAAAGATAAATTATAAAATTTAAAATATATTTGGATTATTTTTATTGTAGAATCTTTTCCATGTGTGAACATGCCTGTAATTCTGTGATTATAATATCAACATATGAAGACAAAGTGTAGTTAATTTCAATACTTGCAGTGAAGAATGCTTTCTTGTGAATCTTGTGTAAGCTCCCAAAGCCAACAAAAGACAGCTCTGATTTTCCCGTTATCAAGGGTGACATGCCCTGGCAGACTGACTCAGTTCTTTCCCACATTGGCTTCAACAGAAAATGAGAATGACACGGGCATAAGAAAAATCTGTGACCCACAACAGCACACTTTGTTTCCACCCTGTCAGCGGGCTCTTACACAGAATAACAGTTGGGATGGAAGAGTAACTTGTACAGCTGTTTCCTCTAGATGCATCTGCAGCATTAAATTTCACTGACAGAGAGAATTCTGGCTTGAGAAATGCCACTGAATACCCGTGCTGAATAACGAATGCTTTCTAATTATTCAGATTCTACAAAAGCATGTACAAGTGTCAAATGATACGTGTGTATCCATGAATAGAGTTGAGTAAAGAAAAATAGCTTTCTAATATGTGTACTAAAAGAGATATACCAGACTTACAGTTTTGAGCCATGATTTTAACAATCTCCTGGTTCAATGATGGTGACTGGTGAGCCATAGAAGGATTACAGCATCTGATTTGACATATATGGAGCCTTTCAGAAGTAATCACCTACCACTCAGTAATCATCTAGAAGTGATTCCAGGGCACACAGAGATAGAGAATGTTTTTATATTTAAGTTTTCTTCACAACTTACATAACTTCAGTATTTTAGCAGTAAACTGGTATGTATAGTATACATTTTGCTATAATTTAATTGGAAGGGTAAGTTTCAAAAGTTTCTAAACATATTCTAGGACAACAAATGCCTATTTTATTCCCTTCACTAGAAACACATATGACCAAATCTTGACCAATGATTCTAATGATACATAAGTAGCAATACCAAAAGTAGCAATACCAAAAATGTAATGTGTGTGGCTTTTAAAATCTACTTTTTACCAAATAATTGAATAATGAGCAAGCACACTGAAAGGTTTTACATATGTACAAACTGTATTACTGTCTACTATTGAAAGAACAAATTAAAATATTTTCAGATGTAGTATCTTTATTGAGCAGTGACAAGCTCTTAATTTCTATCTGGCAAAGCTCTGTAAATGAGAAGTCAACCTTGGACCCACTGCATCTGAAAACTGAAAGAAATCCTAACAGGAAGCAGTTAGATTCTCTTGAGAAAAATGCAATGCTTATATTAATTCATTAGCAAAATATTAAGGGAAAGTAGTTTTACAGCTGCACAAAGAGCTAAGAAAACAAACAGAAGAAGGTAAGAAAACATAGAAGATAGCACTTGCAAATAACTGCCCTGCCCTGACACTTGAAAGGACTAAGCTAAAAGTGCTGAATCCAAAAACTGTCCAGTAGATACTGGAACTAGAGTACAAGCTGCCTTGATGGGGTTAGAACAGTTCACAAGGAGCCTCTGCTTCAGAACTTCATTGAGGAGAAAGTAAATGGGACATATATGTTGATTTTTCTCTCCTGGTCTTTCCACCAAAATGCCATATTTTCCAAATGAAACCACAAGTTAGTTTTCAAAAGAGTCCTTCAAATGTAATTTTCACAGACCCACCTTGTAACGATACAGTACAGAGTGAGGGAAGCACAGGAGATGAATCCAAGGCCAAGAAGCAAACACTGTACCTAAAAGGATGAATAGTTCAAAGTGCTCCTTGGTTTTGAAATTGTTGCTGGTAAGTAACCAGCAAAGAGTATGGTTTCAACAGTCGTAAGTCAAATTGCCTTCATTTTCTTGACAACAAATATTTACGATGCATATCTAAAGAATCACAACTGTTCTAGGTCCTGGAACCATGTAACAATTAACACAGATGATCTTCCTGCCTTGTGCAGCTTATTTACAAGAGAACTGTCTGAGGTCTTCAGCAGATTATGGCACGGACACAGCCAGGGCTCACCTGCTCCAACCACCCCAAGTGGGTCTCCGTCCACCGCACCATACCTTTTCCCTGCTATGCCTCAATTTTGTTTTTATAATAGTACTAAAAACTCAGCGTCGTGTTTCTCTGAGACTTGAAAGGGACAGTATAGTTCACATTCCTTCAGCAAAACTGATCTGTATCTGAAATCTGGGGTTTCTTTTCCAAAGAAAGCACATAAGTAGGATGCATTTCTGTCTATATCTACTTGTTTCCTGATTAGAAGGCCTTTATAAAAGAGAAAAGAACTTAAGAGTTGAATTTTAGTTTTTATTTAAATATATTTATATCATTTCTAGTTGGCAAATTGAAAAGTATGTGTTTGCATCCTCTCTTATCTGATCACAAAACTAACAGTAACTGTCCATTGCTAAAATGGAAGAGTGAAGAAAGTAGATACCTAATAATTCCACCCCAGAGAGGGGAGGAGGGGAAGGGATGGTGAGAGAGAGAATCAGAAATGCAAGCTGCATCTTCACCAATGTTGAAAATACCTGTAAATCCAACCACAGCATCTCAGGAAGTAGCGACAAGTATTCAGTAAAGGAAAAACTAAAATGTGAGGAAATGTCATAAACACACACACACACACACACACACACACACACACACACGACAGTGATACTGCAGATCTCAGACAAAGCTGACAAAAAAATTACCCAAAGTGTCACCAGCTGTCGTTGGGTGGTCAATACTATAGCTGGGCTCACTTAGCACCTATGCCAGCTCCTTCTCCTTTGTAGTTTTTTGGCCAGAAAAAAAAGAACTCAATTCCTTATGTCTTAGAATAAACATAACACAATGAACAAAGGGGACAGAGTTATCCACCAACAACATCTGTCGTTAAAGTCCAGAAGTGCGAACGCATATTGAAGTGGTTTGTGGTTGAAAAGAAAGAAGGCTGTTTCTGGAGAGACCTGAAGTAAACGTGGGTCCTTGTCTGCTCTGGATTTGGAGCTAATACTTATCAAAGGTGGAGGGAATACAGAGGGATCTGAACAAAATCTCAACAGCCACAAAAGGCTGCTGATGGCTCAGTCTTTTTATTGATACACTTTTGCTTCTCTACACAGCAAAGCATTCCAGATGGGGAGCTACAGCTGGCACTGGCCAGAGTCAAAACTTCAGCTCTTTCATCTGCAACCCTTTGGGTAATATGAAGCAGTGGGTGGTTGTCAGAAACTCCTGTTTACGTTTACAGAGTGTAAAATTGGCCTACAAGATGTATATCCAGGAGCAGCCTAACCTGGATCCAGAAAATCAACCAACTTCTACTCCTGAATATAAAAGGACAAGCAATAGACATATAGGAGAAACCGGGAACACAGAACAAACCCAAAGTAAAGAACTAGACAACTGACCCTCAGGAAGCAAATGAATCATGCCATAAAATAAATTGATTAGAAAATTATAAAAACAAGCTCTAGCTGCTATAGTGTGAAATTCATATATCAAATTAAAACAATGCACACATATTTTGACTATATATAATTTATATACAGTCACAAATTTCTTAACACTGCGGACACCCAAAAAGTGCACTGTCAGGTAACTTCATTACTGTGAGACTATTGTAGATGGTACTTACACCAACTAAGAGGACCACAATGTCATCAAGTGACATAATCTTACGGGACTGCCATTAAAACACAGCTATTTGCCACATCATTGTATTTAATATACTTTATTATATTTATGTGCTGGATGTAATTATATAGATATATATTATAATTATATATTGTTATATTTTATAAGTAAATTTAGGTTAGAGTAGACTAGACTAATTATAAATTGAGTGTTCTTTATCTGAAAGAAGGAACCAGAACTGTTTCATAGGTTGATTTCTTCAGATTTTGTAATATTTTATAAAACCTAATGAGATACTTGAGGGCTAGACCCAAGTCTCAACACAGAATTCCTTTATGTTTCATATGCAACTTATACACATCACCTTAAAGCCACCTTACACAATAATTTAATGCAACTATGTTTGGACTGTGAGTTGTCACATGAGGAAATGTGTGGGATTTTTGACTTGTGTCATTTTAGTGCTCAAAAAGCTTAGATACTAGAATGTTTCAGACTTGGGGTTACTTTTCCTCATTAAATTTAAATATATGGTCTTTGCAATCAGAATGCCTGGTTTCAAACTCAGCTCAACCACATACATTTTAAATAAGATGGTGATTTAAAATACTATTCTCATCTAGTTGTTGCAAGTTGTTGCTGCTATTTTAGGTTCTAGGCCTCCACATTCTGAGCGCTACAGAAATATGTCCTGTTTTCATAACATCTATGGCATCTTTAGGAGGAGAACAAAATGGCAAAGTCATGGGGTAACAAATGAGAGAATAGGTAAGTGACATAGAGGATTAGAGTTGAGAGGCTACTCTCCAATTAATGAATATTCTGCTAGTTGTGAAATATTTTTAATATCATCCCCTGTTCCCAAGTAGAGCTGACAGAATTTGAGAGGCAGAATTAGGAACAAAGTAGAATGGAAGGTTAGGATTCCTTCATCTTATCTAATGAGATGCCAAATGTTAGTAAGCCAAGGTTAAACACTTCAAAATTAACCGAAAGTCTGAAAACATTAAAATTACCAATAACTGCAAGGGAGAAAGGTAGGATGGTATATAGTAAACCTCATCTTCCATATGTAAGAATCAAAAGACCAAGGAGTTACAGGGCAAACATATTGAGTGTAAAGTAAATAATCCTCAAATGAGCAAGAATAGGAATTGTTAAGAGAGGTAGCCTCTGATTTGAGGGGAGCAGCAGGGAGAGATGGCGTGGGAAATGATGGCTTTTTGTTATCACGTCTTTTATATTTTGTTTGTTTCCCCTGTGCATTATTTGATATGAAACTTTATGAAAGAGAAACTGATACTTTAGTATAAACACTGATCACTGGGTAAGTGTCCTACTTTCAAAAAAATATGATTATTATTTGCTTTCTAATCTTGATAATATATTTAAGGGACTGTTTTTCTCTTTCTACCCCAATTCTATGTTTAGAATAATAAGTAATTCTGTGTATAAAAAAATAAATCATTCAGGGTTTGGGAAACTGCATTGAAGTGATTATATCATCATGGAAAAACTGGGTTTCTAATTTTTTTATATACAAGAATATCCAAACTTTAAAACTGTAACCACTTTTAAAAATATTTGTAGAATTTATTGAATTAATTACTAAGTATTGTTTATCAGAGAAATAATTCTGGGCTAATTTTACCTTATTTATTCACCTGTGCCTTCATGTAAATGGACAAAGACAAATAAGAATATTCATAATCTATAAAATACTATGTTTATTTTGAAATGACATTTAGATGTCCCTTCTACTTACCAGTCAGCTTTTCAAAACCTTTGATCACTCTAGCTTATATGCTTTTTTTTCATAGATATTTGCACTGCCCTGGCTGCCTTCATGTTCTGAATTGATTCAAAACATTATAGCAATCCTTGTCAAATAAGAACAATACTGTGTGTCCTCACCCATCGTATTTATCAGATATGGCATGGTGGGACTTGTGGCTCTACCCCAGACTCAAAATGACCATGGGAAACAAATATTTTAGGTAGATTTAGAACATCATGGCAGCCACACACACACACACCCCACAGAAACAGACTTTTAGAATAAGTGAAGGGGAGTATTGTGAGGGAGATTAATGGTTTTTAAGGTAATAATGGTTTTCTTTTTAATTTAAACATTCACCACGCATTTTGATCACACTCCTCTTAAGTTCTCCAGTTTGAATTTGGTTTACGCATGCCTCTTCCAGGGTTTCCAGGGAGCCACTCCTTGGTCCTTGAGTAGTTCCCTCTGCTCCTGGGTCTTTCTGCCGGTACAGAACACAGTGGGGACACCTGTCCTTCCTGATGCTCTTCTTTGTGATGTACCTAGCTGAAAAGGAATCTAAATTTTTAAATAAAAGCATGCCAAGGAAGCCTGTCAAAGAACATCCACCAAAATCCAATGAACATGTCTGATAACACAACATTCCTCCTTTGTGTGATCCCTGTTTTACTGCCTTTGTGTAACTGATGACCTTGCAATGTAACTTGAGATGTTTAACTCCCTTGACAATTTGTGATGTCACTCAGTCTTTCAATAACAATGCACTAATCTGCCTCTGTACCTCTCCCCTTATCTTCCCCATAAAAGCCTCACAATCCCAGGGGGAGCGCTGACTCTGGGAAAGATCCCAGTAAAGCCTGCCAGTGTAATAATAAACTGCCTCCTAATCCTTCTAGGTGCTGTCTCTTCCCATGTTTAGTCTGTTTCCCATAACATTTACTGGTTCTCCAACCGAGAAGACCGTGCTAACCAACTAGGTCACCAGCTGAGGCCTGGCAGCCAAATCAGGGACCTCTCCAGGTGCCTTCAGACTTTCTTGGAGTACCCTGGGGGGTCCTAGACCAGAGACCCCTGTTCAACCCTGGCAGCCTTCATCTGATTCACAGGAAGGGGAAAGCACACAGTCAGATAAGGTAGGACTCCCAGGGCTGCTCCAGTTAATCTGTTAGTCAGTTCTGCTGAGAAAGGAGCAGAGGGAGAGCTTGATCACCTCTCACTAGTTAAGGCCAGCTGCAAGTGAAAGGGGCTGGAATGTTTAACCTCTGAGTGCCTGCTGAGTGCGTGCGCATGTGTGTGTGTGTGTGTGTCTGTGTTTGGAATGGACAGCAAAAGCAGCAGGCCGTTATATCTGTGCTCCATGGCAAAAAGTCCCTCCAGGACCTCAAGAGCTACAGAGCTCAGTGGAGTCAGATTTCTGCAGTTCTGTGGTCATGTCTCAATGGTAAAAGGGTGAATCAACTTCCGTAACAGTGGTCTGACCTCTTTTTATATCCCTCCTGCCGAAATGGACTTTTATCCCAAGGGAAAGAACCAGAGCTGATGAATATTTGGTTTCTCATTTGAGAAACACCCATCCTTTGTCTGTTGTGCCAGCATTCAAGGACATACCACATACACTATACAGAGATAGAATGGGTGAAACCCATGATCCTACATTGTATTCTGAAAAACTTCAAAAAGGGTTCCCTGATGACTACAGATTTAACAATGAAACCTTGGAAGCTACAAATTTTCTGTGAAACTGACTGGCCAAATCTGTGCCCCAGTTGGCCAGCCAAAGGAAGTCTCGATGTTGAAACTGTCTTGCAAGTCTGAAGTGGCATGACATTTCCAAGACCAGCCACCCTGACCAGTTCCCTTTATTGATTCTTGTCTAAACCTGTGTCAAAACCTGCCATGTTGGCTCCATGCCTGTGTTCTACATGAGAAGAGGACCATTCTGTTTGTCAAAACAAATTCACAAGACCTCCCTAATACCTCTCCAGACTGCCCTAAACTGGAGAAGCCTTACCTTGTCTCACCTAAGGACACCAAGTCCAGTCTGTCTCCTCCTTATACTCACAGCCCAAAGCTCTTCAACTGGCCTTGAGGCCCCCACTGCTGATCCCAGTGGCACCATCCCAGTCACCCATGGGCCTTGCCTTTCCAGATTCCACAATGCCTTCTCAACCACCAAATCAAGTGCCACTGCTGCAGCCAGCGCCAGTGCCATAGTTGCCAGGGTGGGGAGGCCACTTTGCTGACTCTGCAGTCTCTCAGCCAGCATCCCCATCTCAGTCAGTGCTGCTGCTACAGCCACATAACCAAGGCTGACACCATGACAACTGAAGCTGCTGCTACCACCTCTCCCCATCCCAGGATCCATAGTGCCAATGCTGTCACTTCCCCCAACAGCCTCTCAGGACCCACACTTGTTTTCCTCTGTTCCAGCTATTCTGCTGATCTCTCAGCACCATCAGTTATTCCTGATTCCACTGGACATCTATGCAGTCTCTTGATATCTCAGATTCCCAAGCTCAAATGCCAACAAACCACTGCAATGCCTCCTGAACCTCAGATTGATCTCTCATCAGGTGCTTTCAACCTGGACAAAAATTCTGAAAGCCCTATCCATCATTGTCTCCACTCTGCCACTCGGATTTGGGCTTCAGCTCATTTCCAGCAGCTACTTTGTGTCTATCCTGGAGCTCAAAGCAACATACCCACAAGCGTGTCCAAAGTAGGACTGTAATACAACAGAAGGTCATGAGGCCTTCAATCATTACCCCACTGCTTTTCTTGCAAGGCTCAAGGGGGGGATAAAACAAATAAACATGTCCAAAGTAACCGAGGTCACTCGAGAACCCAAAAGAGGCCAGCCAAATTTTATGAGCGACTACATGAAACCTATGAGATCTATATACCCTTTGACCCAAGACTCCCCCAAATCAGCAGATGGTCAAAGTTGTCTTTGTAGCACAATCAGCTTCCAATATTAGAAGAAAAATTCAAAAGTTTGATGGCTTTGCTGCCCTAAACACCACCTACTTACTCCAGATTGCTCAAAAGGTTTTTGTGAACTGACAGACAGAAGAAAAGAAAGAACAATGATGTGAGGCTGATTACAGATCCCGGCACAAAGCTGTTCTCCTGGCTGCAATGTTAGGAAAGCTTGTTCCTGAAATATCTTGCCAAGGCAAACCCAGCACAGCAGCTGATGCAAGGGGGCCTCACAAGCCCCACAGACTAAATCTGGTTGCCTGACCAACGTGTTTGCTGCACATAAATTGAACACTACAAAGATAAATGCCCCCTTTACCTGTGAGACATAAAGAAACCTGATTGTCTGGGGCTACTCCACCCCAACCCTCTTCTCCCTGTCTTTGATGATAACAAATAATACCGACCAGTCTGTATTATTAGCCTGGTCTCTGCTACTACATGGTTGCTGCCAGGATTGGAGGGAAATCTATGACCTTTTTGATGGACAGTGGGACTGAATACTAAATTGTGACTCAGCCTGTTACTCCCTTAATCTCTCTGGGAATCCAAGTTATTGGTGCCACCAGAGCCCCCACTGCAAGAAATTCTGTCAAAGCAGGTCCTGAGAGATTGGTGCACATTTTATCAAACATGGATTTTGTATCCACTTGAGTGCCCTGTACCTCTCCTAGGATGTGACCTCCTCTCTAGTCTGGAAAGACCATTTCTTTTGCTTTATACCATCCAGCTTGTCTCACACTCAGGTCCACTACTCCAGTCTTGATATTGACTCTGACTATACCCTGAGGAGAAGAATGGGACCCACATCAGACGGAGATGCCTGATAATTATAACCATGAAGTTTCAAGAGACCTGGTTCCAGAAGTATGGGCAGAGGACTCAGCTCTGGGGCTTCAGTCAATCACCCCCTTTTGGTGACTGAGCTCTGTCCCACTATAATCCACATCGCTGTTAATCTGTACCCTGTGTCACAAGAGGCTTGACTTGGCATCCATCCCTAAATCTCCCACCTGAAGCAGTTGAATCCTGGTAGACTGCCACTTGCCTTAGAACATTCTCTTCTTCCAAGTGGAAAAGTCAAATGGCACTACCAACCAGTGCAAGACCTTTGTACTATCAGCACCACAACTCTGCACTCAATATCCCCCAACCCTTCTGCCCTGCTGGGTCTGTTCCCTTCAATGTTGCCTGGTTCACCTGTCTATACTTGACAGATGCTTTCTTCTGTTTGTGAATTGCATTGTCAGTCAGCCACATTTACCTTTGTATGTGAGGACCCAGTGATGGGACCAAAAGGCCAACTTAACCTGGATTCATTTACCACAAGTTTTCAAGAACCTCCCCACGCTCTGTGAGGAAGCACTGGCTGCTGATTTAGCATCGTTTCAACATGCAGACTTTAATTGTATCCTCAAAGAATGTAGATGACATTTTAGTCTGTAGTCTAAGCCACACAGACTGCTGTAAAGAGACACAAGCCTTTATCCATCACTTATTGGCCACAGAATATCAAGTCTCCTGGAAAAAGGCTCAAATACGTAAACAAAAAGTTGATGATTTGGGATTGACTTAGAGAAAGGACTTAGGCACCTGGTCTCTGGGAGAAAGAAGTAATCTGTTCCATTCCAAGGCCTGAAAAATGAAAGATAACATAGAGAATTCCTGGGTGCTGTGGGCTTGTGTTGAATTTGGATCTGGGAGGTCTGAAAAGGCTAAGATTCTGTATGTTACGCTGGCAGGAAGAGATAATGAAAGAGAGCTATTAAATTTGTAGGTGCTATCAGTCGCCCCAACACTAGGCATCCCTGATGTGACCAGAGCATTCCACCTGTTTCTAAATGCACAGAGGCATGTCTCCTCAGGGGTACTCACTCAAAATATAGGTCTCTAGGAAAGATAAATTGCATATTTACCAAAGAATCTAAACTTGGTAGCCAAAGGCTGACACACACACACACACACACACCCGCTTGAGGGCACTGGCAGCAACAGTCCTCCCGATCAAAGAGGCTAACACATTAACTTTGGGACAAAATTTGACCATCCAGGTGTGACATGCTGTTTGAGAGCTTCTCAACTCTCAGGGACCTAACTGTCCTCAAACAGCCATGTCACTCAGTACCAATGTGGAAATACTCAACTTACTTTCCAACTGATTAAACCTTGGAATCCAGCCAACTTCCTGCCCCTGAAGTTGGCCCTCCAGACCATGACTTTCTCACCCTAACTGATGAGCTCTTTGCTAGCTGGACAGATCTGCAGATGAAACCTTTGTCTGACAGAGCACACCCTGTTTACGGATGGAATTAGCTCAGTCAAGGATGGGAAATGCCAGGCCACCTATGTAGTCATTACTACTGAAGAGGTGTCCTGTCCAGATCTCCCACCCAGCAGTGGTCAGCTCAATGGGCTAAACTGTGGGCCCTAATATAAGCTCTCCATTGGACAAATGGAAAGAAAAAAACTAAAAAAAAATAAACAAATACAATGACTCCAGGTACATTTTTGCTACCGTTCATGTAAATGGAATGTTGTACAAGGAACATGGATTGCTAACAGCAGAAGGAAAACACAGTGAAAACAAGGATGAGATCTCTCAACTCCTGATAGCAATTTGGAAACCTAAGAAAGTTGCTATTATCCATTGTAAAGGACACCAAAAATTAAAAGACACTGTCACTCTTGGCATTCACAAAGCAGACAAGGCCACCAAATTTAGCAGCAGAAGGCTCCAGTTGGGGTACAAATGATTTAGTACTGAATCTGGAAGCCCAACTGAAATATCCCCTGCAACTGTCCTCAGTTTCTGCAGTGGGCCTCTCTGCTACTCCAAGAAAAAGATTAAATGGGCATAACAGGAAGAGGACTACATGGGCCCAAGTGATGTTTGAGCTTTACTGGACAAGCAAATGATAGTTCCTCAAAATCTGGCCTGTGCCTGGGTAAAATGTCATCATGACATCACACATGGGGGAAAAACTGCTACAAATAAGCTTCTAAAACACTACTATTATATCTTCAACCTAGCCTCAATCTGCATCTCTATTAGTCAGAGATGTCAAATCTGCATGAAGACTAAACCCCTAGCTGGGCCTCGGCTCTCACCCAGAAGGGAACATGATGGACTTTCCCCTTTTGAAGACCTACAAATGGATTTTACAGAAGTCAAGCCATGTAAAGGCTACAAATATCTCCTAGTACTTCTCGTACTTATTCTGGATGACTGGAGGCATTTCCCACTAAA
Organism: Dolichotis patagonum; assembly: GCA_004027295.1. Lineage (NCBI taxonomy): Eukaryota > Metazoa > Chordata > Mammalia > Rodentia > Caviidae > Dolichotis > Dolichotis patagonum. The sequence continues at coordinate 60,908 of PVJX010005958.1, read as the reverse complement.
ACAGAAATGTTACTGAAGTCTGTAGAGTATTACTAAGAGAAATTATCCCCAGATATGGGATACCCTGAGCGTAGGAAGTGATAACAGGCCTGCATTTGTGGCAGAAATAATCCAGAAGCTGACTAAAGAATTAAAAGTCGAGTGGAACTTACATACAGAATACAGGTCACAAAGTGCTAGAAAAGTTGAGAGAAAGAATAGGACTTTAAAGTTAATACTGACTTTAAAGTTAATATCATCAAAAAACTCAGACGTCATAGGTAGATTTGCTTCCCATGGCCCTCCTCAAGGTCTGAATTTTACCAGGACCCAGGGGACATACATCCTTTGAAGTTTTATATGGGCGACCCCTCAACCCATAGTTAGGGATCTCCAGGGAGACCTACATCAGTTAGGTAGCATATTTCTTCAGGAACAACTTACACACTTAAGAGACCTTTTCTCAAAAACACAAAAATATTGCTAAGAGGCATGCTATACCCACATATTGGGGACCTGGCCTAGATCTCCAATCTCCCAAATGAGTGTATGGCAAAGGGTTAAAGAAATGAGGTAAGTGGTATGTTTTTAGGACTCGAGGAGGTTTAAAACCCTCTACTAAGTTTGGGGACTCCGGCTAAGACGGGAAATGCCTCTGGGCAGCCTATATTTATTATTATTTTTTTAAAGAACACATGAAACTGAACAGACCTTGGGAATGGCTTAAGGACTTTGAAAGTAACAAATTACCTTAAGAAGGGGAAGTATCTTAGAAGAAGATCTCATGTTGCATTTCACTACATGGGTGAAACGCCTGTGGCTACAGTTTTTATTTAGGTAATTGGAGTTGGAGCCAGGTGTCCTCAGCTGTGATCTTATCTTGCCCTGGCCATGCAGGAGCCCTGCACGTGTTGTTCAGTTTCCAGTTTCAATGGCTCCCAATACCCACAGACATAGTTGCTCACACAGATAACCTTGGGAATATGGTCTGAATTAAAGATTGGAAAAAGGAGACACTCTAACCTCTCTGTTTTGATCACTCCCACAGTGACAAGTGTATCCAAGATGCAGCCATGAATCTTTCATTCATGGACCAAGAAACTTCACGCAGACAACTATTGAAAGTCTACCCAGTTGAGTCAACTCCCCGATGCCTTTAGGTCCCACCCCTTATAAGTAACTCCCTTCCTAACCCTTTCCCATGCACTAATCAAAGCTGAACTAGTTGTATATGTGCAAAAATAGAAGCACTGAGCCAGCCACACACCCCATGGGCCTTGCCAACCACCATCCAGGACCAGCACCCAGTGTGGGTCAAGAGAAGCAGCCAGCCAAGCCCCTACATACCTGCCACCTTCAGGGGAGTCTCAGTGTCTGGAGAAGCCCACCCTATACCCCCTGCCTCCCCAGGAACCCAGGTCAGAAGGAATTCAGGTGCCTGTTCCATGCCCATACAGCACAGATGGGCAGCCAAAGCGGGAAATGCCTGGGATTCCACAACCAGCTCACCCAGAGGAACCCAGGAAAATGTCAGGATGAAAGAGCAAAAGGTAATCTCGGACCTACAGTCCAAAGAGAACAACTCTGGGAGACATGGACATGGAATAAATTGGAAGATATACACCTGAAATTTCTGAAGGGATAGCAACTGAAGTAAAGAAACAACTTCATGAGGCTGTAAAAGTAATCATATCAGAAATAATATCCCAGATAAAAGAAAACATGACAAACATAATGAAAGAGTTACTGAGCATACCTAAACAAGACATAGATTTTTAAAAAAGAGAAAGAGCATAGGAAAATGATAGAAACCTTGAATGAAAAACAAAGGAAAGAATTATAATCCATGAAATACACTTAAAGAGATATCCAGAAAATTAAAAGCCCCAATTAAAAACTGGCAAAACTGTTTGAAAGAGACTGGAGAAAGACTTTCACACCTTGAAGACAGGATTGCAGCTAGTGATTGAAAAAGGAAAGATCTCTTAAAAATAGCAAGGAACCAGGAAATAACAATTCAATGGCTAAGAGACGACACAAAGAAAAATCATGTAAGAATGATAGATGTCAATGAAAAAGCAAAGATCAACACAATGAAATAAAAAGACTACAGAAGCAATATCAGAAAGCTTTTCGAACATGGAAAAAGGACCTGACATACAGATAAGTGAGGTATATAGAAATCCAACTAGCCTAAGTGGATAAAAGATCTAAATATTAAATTAGAAACACTAAATTTATTGGAAGACAAAGTAGGTAGAAATCTTGAAGACATAGGGGTAGGTAGAGAATTCATGAACAAGAATCAAACCGCTCACGAAATACTTCACAGAATCAATAACTGGGATTGCATCCTATTAAAGAGTTTTTGCATGTCGAAAGAAATCTCCAGCATAGCCAAAAGAAAACCCACAAATTGGGAAAAAAAATCAAAGTGGATGGTCCCTCAGACAAAGGACTTCTGTCTAGAATATACGTGAAGAATTTTAAAAAATCAGATCCTGCAAATTCAAAGATCCATTCCAAAAATGGGCACCTGAGATGAATACACAGTTCTCAGATGAAGAAATACAAATGGCTAATAAATACATGAAAAAATGTTCAGCATCATTGGTCATTAGAGAAATAAATTAAAATAACACTGAGGTTCCATCTCATTCCAGAAAGAAGAGCCAGGATAAAGAAAACTACCAACAACAAATGCTGGAGAGGCCGCAGGGAAAAAGGAACTCTCCTGCACTGTTGGTGGGAGTGTAGACTAGTGCAACCACTGTAGAGGTCAGTCTGGAGGTTCCTCAAAAAGCTGGGATTTGAAGTCCCATTTGACCCAGTTATTCCACTTCTGGGCATATTCCTAGAAGAACTGAAAGCATCATACCACAGTGATATATGTGCATCCATGTTTATAGCAGCACAATTTGTTATAGCCAGATCTTGGAAACAACCTAAATTCCCATCAACTGAGGAATGGATAAAAATGATGTGGTATTTTTATACAATGGAGTACTACTCTGCTGTAAAGAATGATCAAAGATTGAGATATTTATAAGTAAATGGATGCAACTCGAGACCATATTCACAAGTGAAATAGATCAAACTCACATGTGTAAATACCATATAGTCTCCCTAGTGTAAGAAATGGTAATAATATATAAGGTACAAAAAACTCAATAATTACAGTGAAAGGATAAGAATCTGCCTAAAGGGGAAAAATAATATCTCAGGGAAAATGAGGAAAAAGAAAAAGGAAGGGAAAAAATATCTAAAATTATATATAAACACACTTAGGATAGCTAAGATGATTGTGCTGCAAACTCTGTAAGTTCTTGGAACAAAATAGTTAACATTCATAGGATTGGAAAAATTGTGCATATTATCATATAGTGATCTGAGGAACTCTTGAAGATCATTATGTAAAATAACAACCTTAGTTATGCTCATACCACCTTGTTTTGAAGGCCTACATTGTCAGTGTTCTGGGCTCTTTGCTATTGTTGCTTATATGTCTTTTTCGTTTCATGTTTTTCTAGGAATTTGTTTTGTTTTGTCTTGGTTTGTTTTGTTTTTCCCTCTAATACAGAAAGGATAGGTATACAGGTAGAGACTCATGCATGAATAAAACTTCTAAAATAGTTTATGAGAATCAATAATATAATGCACAATGAAATGAACAGCTACTTTGAAGAAAAAGAGACACCATAGTACCCAGTGCTGATTCTGTAGTATCATGATGTGAAATCCAGCAATACTATTATTCTTTGTTAAGAGTGATTTTAGTCTGTTTTGTTTTGTTTAATGTCAACATACATGAAGGTATGGACAGCTATTTTGAAGAGAATGAGAGACCTTATGGCAGCCATTGTTGACTTCCTTATTGTCTGGTCTTAAAGACTGAAAATGCTTTCATCATCCTCTTCTGAAGATGTTGAAGTTTTATACTATTGTGTTTTGTATGAATTCAATGTATGTGAAGATATGGACAACTATTTGGAAGAAAACAAGAGACAATATGATAGACAGTGAAGATTTCCAGTTGTCTTGCTTTGAAATCTGCATCTCTTACATTGATATATTATGATCTGTTTTGTCCTGTTTTGTTATGTTTAATTTTACCCTCTTTAAAAATAAAAAAAAAATCCAACTAGCCATAGCCAAAACAAATCTATACCCAGACATATAATAAGCAAGATCCCAGAAATTCAACACAAGAACAGAATATTAAAAGCTGTTAGAGAAAAGAAACAGATCACCTAGAAAGGAAAACCCATGGCAGACTTCTCAGCATAAACCATCAAGTCAAGAAGAGATTGAAGTGAAATATTTCAAGTCCTTAAAATGGACAACTTCAAACCCAGATTGATGTACCCTGCAAAACTATCTTTCATAATTAATGGAGAAATAAGATACTTCCATGATAAAGAACAACTGAAGGAATTCATGACCATCAAACCAACCCCACAAAGAGTGCTGAAGGATATTCTAAAGAGAGATTAAGATGACCACAGTACCAAGAAAAGCAGCAGTGGGGTATTGCCAAGCAGAGCAGACAATGGAATGGAGGGGAAAAGCAGTGGCCAATGGCAGGAGGATAGCATGGCAGAGATGAGCCAGTGCATGTCAGTTGTAACCATTAGTGTAGATGGTCTCAGTTCACCAATAAAAAGAAACACAGGCAGAGAGGATCAGGAGACAAACCCATTCATATGCTGTATACAAGGAACACATTTGATTTCACAGGATCGCCAAACAGAGCAGGCAATTGAATAAAGTGGAAAAGTGGAGGGCCAACAGCAGGAGGATAGAATGGCAGAGACGAACCAATGTATGCTGATTGTAACCATTAATGCAGATGCCTCCATTCATCAATAAAAAGAAACACAGGCAGAGTGGATCAGGAGACCAACCTATTAATATATTATATACAAGGAACACATTTGACTCCAAAGGAAATTCATGGACTGAAGGAAGGAGAGAAGACAATGATCCATGAGATGGAGACTCAGAAAAAAGCAGGAGTAACTTACCCATCAACTGCAGAATAGATAAAAAACACACGGTATACAATCAAAAGCTACTCAGCTATAAAGAAGGATAATCTCGAGGTTCTTGCAGGTAAATGGAGGCAACTTGTGATCATGTTCATGGGTGAAATGGTTTGCACTCACATGGGTGAACATTGTGTTATCTCCTTAGTGTAATAAACTGAAGGAGTTAATGGGATCTAAAATGTACAATAGATACTGTGAAAAATGAAAGGGAAGGAAACAACTAAAAAGGGAAGGTGGTAGCTACTGTTAATTGCCTACTATCTTGTTTTTACATCCTGTATCATTTTTACTGTTTTATTTTGATTGGTTTTATTCTGTTCCATTTCTTTTAATTTTATTATGTCTGATGGAATGGGCAGCTATTTTGAAGATAACAAGAGGCACTGTGGTAGCTATTGTTGATTTCCTATTATCTTGTTTTGAAGTCCTGTATCATTTTCATTTTCTTTTCATTGGATTTATTCTGTTTCATTTTGTTTGGTTTTATTCTCTTAAAAACAAAAACAAACCAAAAACAAACATTCCCTTGAAGACAACTCTGAGGGGACAACACACTCAAGGCCCTGCTCTTGTTATTCCAGGAGTTGACAAGCCTACACAGGGCCAAAGCTGGATGGGCGCCATACCCCAGAGCATCTGCCTCAAATAACTCACGTTATGCTCACCAGTTTGGTTTCTAGTCCACTTCTCTTATTAATTTCAGGTTTGCCTTAGGGTTCTGGGCTATGTTCTCAGAGGATTGGAAAGTCCCCCCTAAGGTCAATTTGATTTTCTTCTATGTTGTTGTAACTGTTGGTCTGAGAACTCTAAACTGTCTTCCTTAGTGTCAAAATGAGTGCCACTGCTATACTGTGCCTGTCCTTGTTCAGGTTGCCTAACCCCCATGCTTGCCAGACAGACTCAGGCAACTGGGAGTTCCAAATCCCACTTTATGGTTCTGACCCCATCGTGATTCTCATCCAAACCAGATGGGGCCTCTCTTAGCTTAAAGTGTATCTTTATTTTGATGCATGCCGTATTCAAGGCAGCAACCCAAATTGGGATACCTATGCCTACTTCACAGGATGCAGAGGTTTAAAACAGGAAAGAGAATATCAAACTAACAACAAATATGTCTGTCCTCAGTGGCACCAAATACAGGGCTATTATAAGAGCAAAACTAATGTTGGGTTCTGTCCCAGGTGGGACTGTACCATAGAGAAGGGGAGTTCTCCAAATAGCCCTCTAACTCAGCTGCCATCTGATTCACAGTACCCACAGGGAACCTGTAATCCTACAAAGTCTACTGTTAATGATCCCACCCACCAGCAATGGGCATCTTGTTACCTGATGAGTGTCCGGGTAGATGGGAAATCAGACCCATATACTGAAAGTCATAAAAATCTGGGCTCCTTGACCCAGCATCAGAATCCCTACCCTGAAGCCACCATTGTTCCCATTGGCTCCTGCACTAATCAAACAGGGGCCCCAACGCCTGACCTCTTGTGCCCGGTCAATGGTACTCATCAGGTCCTCCAAGTTGTAGATCCAAAATCAGGAAATGATGGTTGGTTCTTTGTACCCTTCACAGCTCTCTCTTACCATACCTTAGGCTTGACCCTAAACCGCATCAACACTACGTGTACCTCTATACTGGACCCCTTACTGAAGTCCCACCTAACAGACGAATGGGGAATGCCATATGCCTCCTGGGTTCCTCTACAAAGCCAAATATCTCAGCTGAATGTACAGGTGTTTTGATTGCTGCCTCAGGCTCCTAGATGGCCCCTCATGAAAACCTTCTTCATTGGCCCTAATGGGGCCCATCAAGTATTTTCAAGCACAAAAATGAATCTCTGTGTGCTTGCCTACCTCATGCCTGATCGCTACGTCTAGTCAGGTCAACAGGGTCCCACATATGCTCACCAGCCCTGCCAACAGTGTGACCTGGTAATATTGCCAATCTTGGCTTGAATAGCAATAGCAGGGCGTCGAAGTCTCAATATCACTGCCTTGGGCATGGACCAACAACGGTATTTGCAATTGGGCACCCAAATAGAGGGTGATTTTACAGAAGTTCAGAGAGCCCTTGACAGGCTACAGGACCAAATTGATTCCCTAGTCACAATAGCTCTTCAAAACTGTAGGGTATCAGACTTCCCCACAACCCAGCAAGGGAATACTTGCTTGTTCTCAGAGGAAGAATGTTGCTACTATGCTACTAAGTCTGGCATTGTTAGGGAAACCACCCACCAGTTAGGAGAACAAATAATCCAATGGTCCTGGGACAAGCAGATGGGTTCCTACTGGCGGAGCTCCCTTGGAAACTGGGAGCCATGGCTGGGAGCTCTGTTAGGTCCAATGACAGACTCCTCCTCCAACTCTAAATAGGACCTTGCTTATTAAATTGGCTCACCACCTTTATTAAAAAGCAGATGAACTGTATTAGCTTTCAAATAACCCACAGGTCCGGCACCTCCTATACAGTCTTAAATACCAACACCTCTGAAAATGATTTTCTGATTAACTATAAGAGGGGTAAATGAAAGGGAATTTAAATTTTTAAATGAAAGTCCACCAATGAAGCCCACCAAAGAATGCCCACCAAAACTCAGAAGACATTTCCCGGCAAGCCTGATAACACAACATTCCTTCCTTTGTGTGACCCCTGTTTTACTGCCTTCGTGTAGCTGATGACCTTGCAATGTAATTTGAGATGTTTAACTCCCTTGACAACTTGTGATGTCACCGAACCTTCCAATCATAATGCACTAAATCTGCCTCAGTACCTCCCCCTTTCCTTTCCCATAAAGGCCCTGCAGCCCCACAGGAGAGACCTCTTTGAAGAGATCCCAGTCAAGCCCTCCAGTGTAATAAACTGCCTCCTAAACCTTCTTGGTGCCATTTTCTCCCTTGTTTGTTCTGCTTTCCATAACACAGCCAGGTTCATCTCTTTGCACAATCACTCACAGAGCACACGCATGGGGTTCACTCCTGCCCAGCACTCCCAGAGCACAGCAGCGCTCACACCGTATTCTCCCAACAGTTCTGGTCCTTCTTTAGAGGGAAACTTCTAGGTCCTTCCTGCCTTCCCACACACACTGTTATTTACTCACCAAGATCTGCTGTCCTTTCTCCCCAGAGAGGCTCAGAACAGTTCTAGTACAGATAAGTCCCATCCAATATTACTTTTCATTTGTGACTTTGCGCCATGCATTGCAGGGGCCTGACAGCCAGATTCTAGGTCAATCCCTATCACTGTCCTGACCAATCCACCAAATAAATGAAATAGCCTCTATCTGAGCATTTTTTTACTGCTTTTTTTTTATTTTTGCCTTTGTTGAGACAGGGTTTTACTATACGGTTCAGACTGGCCTTGAACTCACTTTGTAGCTCAGGCTGGCCTCCAACTTGTGGCAATCCTCCTGCCTCAGCCTCCTGAGTGCTGAGATTATAGGTGTGTGACACTATACCTGGCTACACTGCTGCTTATTTCATTTCGTTTCACTTTGTGTAACTTTTGTCAATTACCTAAATATTTTCCAAAGCACATTTACATATGTTTATATAATGTATATTGCTTTTCTTTTTCAAAACTCTGGATAAACCAAAATGCAAATACAAGTTCAAAACAAAAGGAATTAGTTACATAATCCTAAACTTTTTATTTAGACTATATATCTTCATAGGCTTTTCAAAAGTATCTGAAATGATTTGCAATATAAAAACATATAAGGTTTTGGAAAGTCTTATAGTTCAGATTAAATATTTAACCTACATTGAAATCTAGTGTTGATTTTTCCTTTCTTTTTAAATTGGAAACCCATTATTTTAAGAAATACATTTTTTGCATGTTAAAATAACTGTCTATATATGTCTATATATTTCTAATTAGAGTACTGAAGAGTTTGAACTTATGAGTCTATCCATGCTGTTTCATTTTTTTCCTGTACCTGCTTCCTAATTGTGTTATATCCATCTTACTTTCCCATTGTGTAGTTAAGTGACAGGCTGATGAGATTCAGTGGTTTTCCACTCAGTCAATTCCTCCAAAGTCTCCTTTTGAACAATAAAGAGTCGGGACTCTCCCCACTTGTGGTGGGGCTATGGGGAAAGTGCTCCTGGGACAGTGATGCTGAAGGATGGGAGAAAGGGAAAACTTTGCACAGGTCTCTCTGTTCTCTTTTGCGAACCAGCTCTTCCACTGTGTGGGGACAGGGAGGAGCCAGTGCAGTGGAGGCATGCTTCTCATCTGGCCAAGCAGAGAGCAGTCTTCTTGTTGGCTGAAGGATACACTTCTCTGCCAAGATCTTTCATGTGACTGGTTTCCAAATGGCAGGATCCTTCTAAGTGGAGGCTTTTTGATCCCACCCTAGGGTTTCCTGGTTGCACAAAGCAGCTCTGCACCTGGATAGGTCCATCAAGCCCTCTTAGCCCCACAGAAAGGCATCTACCCATAGCCTCTGGATGGTGGCTTCCTATACTCATAAGTGACCTCTGGAATAGGGTGCTTAAATAAAAGTTATAAATCAGCTATTTGTGCAGTGTTCAGCTATCTTAGAGCAAATTTATGCATTCTTGTCTTGCCAGAAAGGGGAGTACAAGTCTTTGCATTGCCCTTTTCTCCAAGGCCTCCCTGACCCTTCACTTTTTTTCCTTGGTCAAAAAGCATTAAAGAAAACTAAATTCCTTCACTAAACACCAGTACTATGCCCAGACTCAGGCAGCTGAGTCCCTTCCTAGATCCTGTGCTTCAGAGAACCCTGCTCCGACCATCTTCTGAGCCTACTTCTTTCCATATATAAGATGTTTTCTCTGCAGTGCATTGCCCTGGAGACCACACAGCGCATCCCATTTGTAGATCGTGCTCCAGATCTCTGGGCCCTGGGCAGTCCTCTTTCCTGTACCTGTTCTCCTAACAGAAACCAACCTCACCCATGTGCCTAACCCAGATCTGAAAGAAGGTCAGGTGAGCTGGAGGCCTGGTAGGGAAAGGTAGGAGGTGAGTAGGAGAAGAGGGGTCAGTTTCAAATGGGGCATCCATTTTAGGGGGGCCCTCAAACATTCAAACATTAATGACTAGCCTGAAACAGACACTCAGTTATAGAACTATGAAATGATGCATCCTTTCACCCACCTTGCAGGCCTCCCTGATCGCCTAGAATACCATTCCCATGCCTCACAGGAGGAAAATCATTGCTTCCTTCTTCCCATGGGGAAGGAGTGGCTCCCACAATGAATGTCACTCTTGTTAGCAGGTTGAAGGACCTATCTATTCTCACTCCTTTCATGATGTTGGAATGGCGGCAGGTGCTGCGCATAAAGATGGTAGACTCTTAAAAGCGGTCCTTAACAAACCTCACAAATAAGGAGGTGGCTGACTCAAATTCATAGTGGTTTACTGTCAGCCTGAAAGTGGAATATGGGGGTTCAGCATTTATGTAACTTTGGGACACTAGTAAAAATATCATCAATGTTTCAGCGTATATTTATATACATGCATATAGATAGATAGATGAATAGATTCATCATCTAGGTGAAAAGCTAAGAGGGAAAAAGCATGAAGGCAGGGATAAAAAATGTAATTATATTTGTTGGAAGTATTCAATTTAGAGAAAAAGCAAAGGGCAGATCAAAGAAGTATTTTAAATAAGATGCCATAGTACTAGGTGGGTCATAAGCTATACAACATGAAGTAAAGGAAACGGTCAAAGATATGTCTAAGGCAAAGCTCAAAACTTGACATCTATGTCCTACACCTTGCCTCTGATCTAATGTTCTGCTTAATGTTATAAAGTATTTTTAAACAAATTTTATGAACATGTTTACAAAATTACACAAATCCTACAAAAATCACTTTTTAAAAAAATATGTATATTTTTGGCTGCTCATAAAAATTGACAGTCTGACTGCCCTGAGCTAACATTCTCAGGCTCCATCTGTCAGCTGGAGCTGAATAGTCACTGTCCTTTGAGAGGACAAAGATGCTTCCAGTGTGCCTCGGTTCCCTCCCAGTTTATGTCACTCTTGCTCCTGTGAGCGCATGCATTTGCGATCCTTGTTCTAATGTTCCTGTCTTATGGAAGGCAAATCTGAAGTCACCACTGACAGAAACAGAGATGATATAATCTAGTTTGGAGAAGTGAATGTTGTTTGTGTTCTGTCAGAGGTGACAAGAGGACTTCACTGAAGAAATGCCTGTAAGCAGAAGGACAACACTAAGCTCCAGGAGAATATCTGTGAACAAAAAAAACAGCATAGGCTAAAGATTATACAGATTATTGGCTGTGCTGACAGCAAAGGTTTCACTTATTTATCCAGTCACCAACTTACTCCTTGATTTGACTTGTTCATTTATTGTAGCAACAAATACACACTGGGTCTCCTATGCTGACAGAAACTAGCCTAGACTTGGCAATTCTAGAGAAAGTAAGATAGAAGGATTGTGTGCCCCGAAATAGCCTAGAATCACATTGGAGAAATACGTATCAGTTAGATTTTTATAAGGTAAATCTGCATATTTAGCAATTGTTATAAAATAGAAGTCAGTGGTGTTCTGTGCTAAAGAAGTCAAGAAGATGTAAAGAACATAGTCCAGGAATAGGAAGAGCAGGGAAGATTTCCTGAGAAAATATTGCTGGAACTAGAAGCTGAAAAATGAGTAGGATACATCTTGATGAAAAGTCAAAAGCAAACAAGTCAAAAAGCAAACAAGAACAAGAACAGAAACAGGTTGTTGACATTATCGTAGTTATATTTTCAAACTTATTCCCAGGCTGGACTGTGGAGAAAATTTAATGGATGGGGATAGATGAGAGAAAGTAACAGCTGAAATCCAGATCGCTTGTCCCAAAGTGTCCCAAAGGTGAGGCTTTAAGGAAGAGTTTTAATCAAAGTTCCAATACATGGGAATCCTGGTAGGGTTTGATGAGCAAACAAGTAAGTAGACACATCATAATAAGTCTTGGTGCGGAGATATAAGATCATGGAAGAACATAAAAGTGCAGTCTGTACATAGGAATTCACACCAGAGGGTGAGTGATTTAAAAACTCAGAATATCAGGAATCAGTCCTGTCCAGAGATAGGACTGAAGACAGAACTGAGAAGTGCATCTGAGCTGGTGGAAAATCCAAAGCAGGAGGGGAGCGAGGGCATTGCCTACCAGGAATCAGAGCATGGCGGTAATTAAAAGCCATGATACTAGGCAGTAGATTCTACTTGAAATAAGAGTCTTATGATTCTATGTGGGCACACGAGCACACCCAAGATGTGGCTAGCCCAGGGATCACATAGCAACAATCTGTCACACCAGAGAGGTTTTGACAGTGTCCACGACATTGTCAAAGTTTCCATAATTGAAAACAAGGTGTAAACAGGAAGGACTTTGCAGCGGGGCTCTGTTTATTGTTCATTATTTCATGATTCAGATGCCTCAGCCCTTCCGTGTATTATGGCAAGGAGATTATAAGGCTAAATGAAGGATTTCTCCTGAGGAGAATGAAAATAATGAAGTCTGTACTGAATATAAACCAAAGCCAATTAACTCTGCAATACTGCTGCATGGATTATAAATCCTACCAATGCACTTTGAGGCAGAAAAAAATACTTCATTAACTTATTTATTAGCTCTAAAATGAGGCAATCATAGGATAAACAAGCTATATTAGCATTTTATTTCATGTCAAACAATAAAGCTTTTATTTACTTTTGTGTTCCGTTAATGCATGTAACAAGTCACAAACCGCCAGTTCTCTAGGGACCACTATAACCTTCATAACAATTCCTTTTTTCCAAATATAAGAGAAGTAGGAGTCTCTACATTTTTATAAGGGAAAAATTCTTCCTCATCTGCCAAGCATAAAAGACCTTAAGGATTTTGTACTTTCCACTCTTGGTTGTCTGGGAAAAGCAAATGACCTTGAACTAGATCACAGTGTATTTCCTTTGAATGGTTGGTTTAGCATGGTAAAGTGACCAGGGAAAGCTGGAGAAGGAGTGAATACTAGGACTTCCATGAGAGAATTTTCAGTTGAAAGAATCATTTTCCTTTTTGGCTGGACTCAATTTGGATTTTTTTTCTGTCACATATAAGAGAAAATATCATAATTGATAAAGTACTTACCCACAGATACGCCCACTGGACGCTATGCCCAGTTATCTATTGTATGTGGGTGCAGATCATCATGGGCCTTACAGCTCTAAGTTAGGGAAAGGGGTCCTGCCATGTGGAATAAACACATTCAAGCCAGTGTGGGTTAATGACAAATGAAACATGGCGTCAATGTTGTGAGCATCATGGGTGCAGGAAAGTACTGCCTCAGGAGCTATGGATGTGACACACCGCTCCCCTCACCACCCCAGCTGTGGAGGGTGGGAAGCTGCACATCATATACCAATCTTCACTATAACCTGCAGGATTTTCTTGTTTTTGTTTTATTTCAACTATAAATAAATCAATAATGCATTGCATATTTGTATCCACTTGTACAATATTACATTTTAAATCCATCTAAAATGTCTAAAACTGCAGGGAAGAAACAATGCATGGTAAGGACGTGGCTTTCCCTACCTCGAAATGCAACAAACTTTTAACTATCACACACTGAGAATAGAATTTGTATAATTCTGTGGTTTGAAATCATAATCGCATAAGAGTTTCAAACAAGAAAAGGTGCACAGAAGTCTCCTGTACCCTCCACACAGCTTCCCACAGTGACAGGACCCCCACACAGGTGCACACAACGGCCAGACAAGGAAGGCCACTCAGGTGCAATGCACAGAGCTCATTTGGATTAACCAGCACTGCACATTCTCGGGTGTGTGTGTGTGTGTGTGTGTATAAAACTTTATCTTTTGTGTAGCTACAAGGGCAGAACTATTCCGCCACCACAAGATTCCCCAGTGCTGGCCCCATCCTTAACCCCTTGCAACCACCAATCTGTTCTTCAGTTCCACAACTCCATCATTCAAGTGGGATTGTGCAGCACATAACTGTGAAGCTGGCATTTTTGTGCTGCAAACTCCTGAAGACCTGACCACACTGTCATAAACCATTCATTCTCTTTTCTAGCCCTGAGCTGCAGGCCATGGAATGGGTAGACCCTCATCCATTCACCTGAAGGGCACCTGGGTTGCTTCCGGTTTAGGCTGCTGTGAATAAAGCGTATATGTATACTTATAGACATGTTTTTATTGGAAAATAAATTTTCATTTCTTTGATATAAATGCCCAAGAGTACAAATGAGGAATGATTTTTAGAAGAAGACTTAACCTTCAATCACCTCACCCATCCCAAAGACCTCCCTTCTCTACTCCTTGTACTTGGGCTTCAAACAGCAATGCCACTGCTGGCTTCTGTTTTCTGCCACAGGAAATATCTGAACCTTGGCTGAGCTGAGCATGCCAGTGTTATTTTTCTGGTTCTGAACTCAGTATTCGGAACATTTTCTGAACCTGTTGCCTAGAAACAAGCAGCTGAGAGTGCAATGATCAGATCTCCTTTTCAGTCAAAAGAGCCGCAGGTGCCAGCGAGGCCCACAACACAGATTCCAAGCTGTGGTGCCTGCATCATGGGCTAGGAAACAGTTGGTGCATCAAATTGCGAGCAAGTAAGGTCTCTCATCTGAAACACTACCTCATACTTGAATTCTTCACATAAAATTTGGCAGCCATTTTGAAGATGTGTTACCACTCTGTCCTGCAATGTTCCGTCTTCCTAAAATCAGAGTTGTGAGGAAAGGAAGTAAGTCACTGAGATGTGTGTCAACCAGTTTCACTGAAGTTCACCTGTAGGTAGTAACAATGTTCATTCTTCCATTGAGAGACAAAGAAGACCTCTGCATCCCATGAAAAACATATTTAATAAACAAAAGGAGTAAAAATGTGTTTCTTATAGGTACCAAGTTAACAGGTTCAGATTTATCTCTCTCAATCCTTGTTTTTACACTTGTGTCTAACACAAGCGTGTAATTTGGCGGGGTGGGGGGTGCCGGGGGGGACTGGTTGAGAGGCTGCGCAGTCAGACTTCCAGATTCAGAACCAGCTGCCCTACACAATTATGCAATGTACTAGATTAGAAAGGGGAAACTTTGAGTTCATTATTATATTCCAGGAGTAATGCATATGATTCACAGAGATGAACTAGACAGATAATATCTGCCTCCAAAAATAAGATGAAGGAAAAAATTCAAAAGAAAGAGGAAAAAAAGAAAAGAAAGAGAAAGAGAAAAAAAGAAAGGAAGGAAGGAAGAAGGAAGAAAAGAAAGAAAGAAAGAAAAAGAAAGGGGGGAAGGGAAAGCAACCTGTCTCAGTGTGGGTTGGACAGAATTCAATGTACCAGGTTCACACTCATGGTCACAAAGACAAGGTGCTTTGAACACACAAGGAAGGAGGAGAAACTCAAGCTGGGCCATTGAGATGTCTTCTTGGAGTAGTGTGTAAACTGATTCTTGAGGGAAGTTGACAGGTGAAGGGAGGAAAATGGGATGAGGAGGGAAAGCCTTTCCAGCAAAGAGTGTAGGATGCACTTCTCAGGACAGTAGCTTTTCTGGCAATTGAGAGGAGCACTAAGGAGCAGCTGTGCTGAGTTCCAGGTGCTTTATGAACTAAAGATGAGAAGAAATCAGGAGGCAGAGTATGGATGGTCTGCTGGGGAGGGGGGCAATTCTTCCGTAATCTCAGCACAACAGATAGAGAAAACTTTCTTCATTGGTTTTAGTTACTATTTTCCTTAAGTATGTCTTTAATATATGCACAAATGAAACATTTGCTGCAAAACTCCAAACAAGATGAAAATGTAACATCAATCCCTCCACCACTCAGAACCAATCGCGTCTTTCAGCGCATTCCCAAAGCACGGATGCATTGCTAGTTTTGTCTTGGTTTGTCTATTTTTATTGGTAGACTGAACTCCTTGAATAAAGACCATGTGTCTATCAGTTCTGGGTTTGCACTCAAACATTAACTCATTCATTCATTACTCGATAAGTGTATATCAAAGGCCATTTACATGCTCAGCAACACAGGTTTAGAGGATTTATCACTGGACATTCCCCGTCTCCCTGGAGTCTACCCACAAGAAGAAACGCCAAGTGGATAGCTGGAAGCAAGTTTCCTAGCTTCCAGAGAAGTCATCCAGAGGAATTTCCAGTTGTCCAGCACTATTGAGAGGGAGGCTTTTGAGGACTGTTGAGTCCATTGATCAGAATTCTGCTCAAATACCTTTGAGAAGTCAACTTCGGTTTCCATATGAAGTGGCAACTCTCACCTCCCCCCCGCCCTGCTTTTCCTTTGCTACTCATCCACTGCAAAAGCGTCGCCTCCAAGGTGCATACCCAGTTTACTAGATCTGGGCCCATCTTTGGCATAGGATCAATAGGTTTTGTAAACTCTAAGCCAACACCATCAGAGTTCTCTGGATTCTTTTCAGCAATCATTTGGCTAATGAGAAAGACCACGTGCAGAGGCCTGGAACAAAAGTATTCATGAATTTATGGATTCCTATTGTCATCCTCAAGTCAGTGCAGGCCCTAACCTACCTTTGTTTTTGACCATGTGGTAATTTAATTTCAGAGACTTCATGGCCATTCTCTGTTACTGTCACTTGCGAGAGGTCCATGGGCTCATCTCACTAAGTTTATCTTACTTACGTTTTGACTCACTTCTCTAAGTGTTTGAGAGCTTATCCCTTCTCTCTAGGCTCCTGGATCAGTAATTCACTTAACTCCTCCCTAAACCTGTGTTTTCAATTAGGAGGGCAGCCTTTTCTTTGTCCTAAAGTAGCAAGTGTCAGTTCTTCTTATCATTACATACCAGATAAGGACTTTCAAAATATTCCTGTCCTTAAAAAGATTCTTTTCTGAGTTAATACTGCCTTCCAGATCTCCTGATGTAGAAGCAGATAAAGTATTTTTCTGCTTACAGGCCCAACTCCTTATGCATCCATAATTTCCAAGCTGCCTTAAACTAGTATTTTCTACACCTAATGGTAAGAATCAGCTGGGACCTTTTAAAACAAATTCCCAAGCCCTTTCTCTTCAAAATCCAGTATACCAAGGTTGAGTCAGATCAATGAATTTAGTCTATTTTTTCTCATTATGGGAGACAACTCCAGTGACTCCCTTTGAATCCAAAACAATTACTGTGACTTTGATTATTTGGGGACTCATTTCCTCATACTGATATGTAGAGAGCTGGCTAGGGTATTTCCTTCTTTCTTCAGTTGACTCTAAACATTGCAAATAAGGCTAGCCAAGGTGCTAAAGTACAATCTCTGTAGCCCACAGACAGTCCTGTTTTCTCACATAGTGTTCTCCTACTATACAGATAAGTACAGGATATGAGCACTCAAGATGTTAGAGCAAATTGCTCCCGGAATGTCAACTGGGTAGAGCCTCAAGACAGGAGGCTATGACTCCCCAGGGCACAAGAGTTTGCATATCAGAACCAAAAGGATAGCCCCCCCCAAAACAATTCCATTGCTACCTAAATTGGATTATGTAAATTGATCCTTCTTCATATCCTTGTCTCTGCACTTTACAGAGATGCCAATCTTGCACCTGGCCAGCCAGCTCAAGTTACTCACATAATTCCTGCCATCCTCACTGTCACTCATCCTTGAGCCATCCCCTTCTTCACAAGAAAATAAATGCTGAGAGAGGCCTAGGATCAAGGCCTTTGTCCGTGTGTCTTCACGGGGATTGGATTTAGGACCCCTTGGCTGCGCTTAACTTGGGATGTGTCTTGGTGTTTTTACTCTCACCATGGGTTGCACTGGTGGTGGTAGATTAAAATAATCTTGCTGGAATTCCAATGACGTCTCAGTGGGATTACAAATATAACTTTTTGGATTGTGAGAAAAACTAAAAAGAGAATTACAATATTTGGATGACTGAACTCAATATTTGGGTTTGCAATACTCATCTCTCTGTCAGTTTGGGAAGCATAAATTTCAAATTTCCAAATGAAGATCAGAACTAAAAATGTTTATCAAGAGTATGTGAGAGCTTTAAGATTTTAGAACAGATAAATTTTAGATGTTTCCCACTTCTATGTTTAGAAAACACTTCTATGTTTAGAAAAAACCTCAGTTGTAGACCCAGCTCCTGCCACCTACAGGTTGCATTAGACTGATGGGATGTAAACATCTCATGGACATTTTCTGGAAAATCTATCCCAACCTCAACCCTTCTCAGAGTTCATGGTCCAGCAGGAAAGGCTGACAGTGAGCAAAATATTCCTAAACTGTAGGATAGAAGTATATGGTGAATTGTAGAATACCCATAGAAAAATTTATTCAGACTAGGAAGACCCAGAAAGACTCTTGAAGAATGTGATATCTCTGGTAGTATGTTCAGTCATCTGATTCTGTCTTTTTCTGCAAAATGGGTACCATTGCTTTTATTAGCAAGGGTTCTGATGTAGATTAAATATAATAACCTAGCTTGTCACTAACACTTAATGGGTGTTGATCTTTTTGTTTTGTTGTTATTGTTGTTGTTAAGAAATCAAAAACATTAATAAAAAGTAATGTAGAGGATGTACCATAGAATTACAAGAATAATGAAGTATAAAACAATTGTAACTAATGTACCTTAACCCATCATTCTAAATATAAAATGAAATGTCCCCAGGTAATGGCTCCTCCATTTATTCTTCATTTAATCTACATTATTTCAGAGCAGGAATTGCCTGCTCTGTGTTCTGTGAATTCCTTACCCTGTATCCAATGGGCAGTTGGATGGCACTAACTACATTTTATTTAAATTAAATTGACACACACACAGATCTTCATTTTGCAAGTCATGTATAATCATTAATCCAATCAAGAACCCAATGAGGAGGATATATTTCTCCCATTTAATTACCCTAGGTTTATAATCCATGGTGGAGGAAATCCGGAGATGGAAGCCCTCTTATTAGCCTAATAGGTGGAAGCTAATAAAGATTAAATGAAAGCTTTCTAGTGTCTTATCCTTCAATAGATATGTCAGGCCATTTCTCTAGCTGAGGTTAGTTTACTAACAAAAATCATTTAAAGAAATTAAAAATTTATATTCTCCACTGATCTGTTTTGATATACAGATAATTTATTTCTGAAGTAGACCTTAGGCCACTTAAAATAACAGTAAGTCATCTTAAGCATTTACATCATGAAAAGTAACAATAGATTTTAAAGTTTAAAAAGCTCCCTCTGGTTTGGAAGAAAAAAATTTATTTCTAAATATAACTAGGTTTTTAATATATATTTAAACTTTTGAAGTAGCCAAAGCGGCTTTTTTGTTTTGATTTTCCTTTTGTTTTTGTTTTGTTTTGTTGTGCTTTAGGTAGTTGGAGATTTTTTGTTTTGTCTACATTTTGCTTGCTGTTTTTAGCTTCTCTGTTATGACCATATTAGTAAGATAGCCAATAAGAATCACAGACATATGCTTTGTGTGTCTTTTAAATGAGATTTTTCTGAGTTCACTATAAAGTAAATATACCTAAAACCAGCTGCGGTAAACCATATATTTGCAACACATTGTGTGTTAATGATCACTAAACATTAAAGCCAGTAGCAACACATACTTAAGAGCCTAAAGATTCATAAGCATGATCCTAGTGTGTGTGTGTGTGTGTGTGTGTGTGTGTGTGTATATATATATATATATATATATATATATATATATTTGTATGTATGTATATATTCTAATTAAGGAGTGAATATATATCTATATATATACTAATGCCATCATATATCTTATAATTACAGAGTCCGAAAAATTATTAATCAGCTCCTAAAAATTAAATTTTGGAAGTTTCACTTAAAACTCAAGCTTTATGGATTTTATTAAAATTCAATAGAACTGCAACACATACCTGCATCATCACATTTGACTGAAGCCAAGTGTCAGCACCCCTTTGTAGAAGGGGCGTATCATTTATCCAAACACCATCTTCATTCCTTCATTTAATTTTTTCCTTTTTGCCCTGAAGGCAGTCTGAATTTGAAACTCCAGCACTATCCTAAGACCCTCACCAAAATTTTCCCAAGGAAAAACAAAATAAAGTAGTTCTATAGCTCTGATAATGCTACATAATATGCCTCAAGAACTCAGCATCACACAAGCAGAAAAGCATTTGTTCTGCTCACGGATCGGGAAGTCCGCTGGGTCGCTCTGGGATGGCTGGCTCTGCCTCACTTGTCCTTCTCCTGGCACCAGCTGATTAGCTAGAAAGCTGCTCTTCGAGGCAGTGCCCAAAATGGGAAAAGATCAGGAGAGCACACAACCTTCCTTGCGCTTGGGCTGGGCACTGGCATCCCATCATTACTGTCCTTTTCAAGTGCACAAAGAAAGTCAAGTGACTGAGGGAAAGTCAAGAGAGGAAAATGTCAGGTTCTTCTTTAGTGAGAGAGACTTCCAAACCCAAATGTGGAAGGGGTGGGTAAACCCAGCTGCCTCCAAGGAGATATGTCGTCACCACTGTGCAACACTCACCAAGCCTGATTTCACTCGTTTACCTTTCATGTTGGCCCAAAACCATTTGATTTGGAGACAGCTGGTCTAAGTTCGCCATACAGGGCTCTTGTACAGAACAAAATAGTATCAGTGCCCTGAGGAGACCCTGCTTCCTAACCCAGAGTTCTTTGGCTTTTCATTTTCATGAAAAAGTACTATTGTCTTACTCATGAGAAATAAAATAATCACTCATAGCTTTTCCAAATAGAATTTCAGATTTTAAAGAGGTCATACAGACAGAGATGAGGTGTAATCAAAATATAGGGCAAATACTTAAATTAAAAATAAAACTTGTTACAATAAAAAAAAAATAGTGCATCAGTCTCCCTCCAAATACTCCCCCTTCCTCTCAACTACACTTATCCTGTCATTCTTGCTTTTCATCTCTTTAGTTGCACTGTCATGGCTGCCTTGGTGTCCTGAAGTGATTTGAAACATTTACCTCTTGTAGTCCTTTTGGCTTGGAGAAGAGCCAGACATCGCACAGTGTCAATGTGATGAACAAGATGGACAAAGACCCATGATAATGTTTTTACCAGCCTGCATCTCTGTTGGATGACTCTTCAGCAGCATCAGCATACTTTTTAATCACACTGCATATAAACACAAAAGAGGACTTCCAGAATTGCAAGATGCGATTCAAGTTTAGAACTATTAGGAACCATAATATAAGTAAGAAGCATATTATGAAAGGATGAAAATGCCCCTTCTCTCCCAGAAAGTATCTATATCCTAAACCTTGAAACTTGGGAATACTATTTCACATACGAACACTGTCCACTATCTTTTACAGACGTAATTAAATTGAAATTACATTTTAATGGTTGATTGTGTCAACTTGAGAAGTTTAGTTAGGAGAAGCTTAACTAAATCAGCTCAGCAGTTCTACACATATGGTGCAGAAGACCCACCCTAGTTGCCCAGATGGTATAAAGGGGAAATGAAGACAGACATTTCTGTTTTTGACCTTTGGAAGAGCTCCAGTGTTCACCTTCAGCTTGGATGTCATCTCCTGGCTTCCAGAGCAGGCTCTTTGGCTTCCAGCATAGATGCTTCAGCTCTTCAATCTTCCATCGCAGACCCATTGGCCTCCTGATATGGACCTGCATGGGACACTGCTTTGTACTTCAGACCTCGGACTGAATCTTCAGGTCTCCAGCATGCAGACACCCTTGGCACACTTCCTCGTCCAACGTTGTGACTGACCAGTATAAGCTGATCTTGTAATTTCTTACATATTTTTGTAACTTGTGCTACATTTAGTTCTCTAGTAAAACACTGACTGATACATTCATTAACAAATCTATAATGTCAGTGTTTTATGTCAATGAAATCAAAAGTAAAACTAACTGCTATAGAAGAAAATTTCCTCATTTTATCACAACCTAGAAGTTTCACTTCTTCCTACAGATAATAAGAACATTTAAAAAAAATGCATAAAGGCTGATGCCCTATATAGTTCGGTATAAACAAATGCAGACTCAAGTATTCTTTGGCAGAGATCCAGTGGATTGGAAGCCAAAACCAGCTTTGTATCAGCTCATGAATGATGGGTACCTGTACTTAGTCTGCTATGTATGTCCTCCTACTAGCTTACATTCGACCATGAGAGGAAAACAGTATGTAGATGATTTATAGATGGCGAAACCTCAGAAGCCAAAGGACACTGGGTCTTTAACAGCATTTTACTTACTTATTTTCGTACCACGAGTCAAACTAACAACCTGGTGCTTGCCAGGCAAGTGCTAACACCACTGAGCTAAATCTCCGGCCCTTTAACAGCATTTTAAATGTATATTGTTTAATTGGGAACACCAGTACTTAGGAAATGCTAGAATAAAAGGTGTTTCCAAAAACTTTCTTTAGGGCTGGAATGTAACATGGCATTGGTTTGCCATGGATATTTCACCATATTTTCATCATTCTTTATATAGCTATCTCAATAATCTTAAGCAAAACAATAAATAAAACATATTACTTCACAAAAGGATAAAATTTTCCTTGATGGGAAAAGAAAATATAGAGATTGACCTTGCCATAGCTTTATGGTAAGAGCTTTAGAAAAGTGTAGTTGTTGATTGTATTTTATAAATGATGTGATTAGTGGCTTTGTTACACATCTGGAAAATGAGTGAATAGGCTGGTATGTCTCTTTCATGTACAATCAGAAGAAAGAACTTCTTACTATAGAGTCCTATAAAAAGAAGGAAAATTTAGAAAAGAAATTTAAGATTATATTATCTAATAATTGATAAATAAACATTATCTAATATTAAATATACCATATTACATATAATATTAAATATATTATGTAATATATTTATATTAGCTAATATATTAATAAATAATTAAATATACTATCTAATAAAAATAAAACAAACAAAATCTGAACATAGGAACTGCTCACAAAGCTATAAGCATAATACATGGACATAAAAATACTATGACACAGTAAAAATACCCCTTCTCTCTCCATATGGGTGCCCTAATCCCTGGAAACTATGAATATTACCTTATATGTCAAAAATAGATTTTGCAGATGTGATCAGAGTTGTTAAGATGTGAACTGTTCGGGCAGTCCCTACATTTCATCCCATTTTCTTATGAGAAGATTTCAGGTGGACAAGAGAGTAATTGGTCTACGGAGCACATAAAGACCAAGAGTGGCTGCTCTGATATCCCTCCTGATAGGGACAGAGACGTGAAGAAAGGCAGTCAAGAATTAAACTATTGAAACTGATAAAGACAGGGATATGACCTTTGAAACTGACTTCCTGCATCTGACTTTCAAAACTGAAAGAGAATAAATGTACACTATTTTTAGCTAGAACTAGAAGCCACAGTCAGAAGTATAACAGCCACAGGTAACTAACACACACACAAAAGCAAGTCGCTAAGTAAGTTTTCTAGGTAGGCACGCTTTCGCCAGGCCAGGGATGTGCAGCATGGCATCAAATGACCCCTACTTTACCAAAAGCAGTCATCAACCCTCAGTTGTGCAATAATTCTTTCAAAGTAAATGTTGGACTCTGTAAGTTTCCTTGTTACAAAATTAGAATATCAGTGCAAGGATTCAACCATAGATGAGGCTGAATCAAATGTTTGCCATACACTGCCGTAAATAATTGAAGGTATTTCTTCATGAGATATGGAGTCAAAGCTGACTTTTCTCCAAACTTTATCTTTCTATATACTCATCCCTGAGTTTTTACATTTGATAATGAGATATGTAAACTATCTATTTTAGAGTGTTTTTAATTTTACTTTTGTATTGCTAAATATCTTTATCAAATCTAAATTGCTCTAATTTGTAGAGTCCATAGTATAATTACCATTCTTAAATTTACTAGTGTGCTCTTCCACATTTCTATTTTTGCAGTTGAAGGAACATCTTATTTATTGCAAAGGTTATGCCAAACTCTAATTCTCTCTTATTACCAAGAAACAAAATAAAAGAGAGAGGCCTTTCCTTATTCCATTGGAGACTAGTTACACACCCACTATGACACACTCTCCTAACAATTTGCTTTGACAATACTTAACACATTTGTAATTAATAATCGATTATTTTATTCCTTACATAATCTCTTTCTCCTTTAATTAGGGGACTCTAGATAGGTGTAAATCTTACTGCCTTTATATCTTTGAGACCCAACATGGCTTGGTTTATTAAAAAAAAATACCTGTTGAGTGAATTGACTAAAATAAACATTTTTATTAAATAAGTTGTAAGCATATTATTTCTGTATATTGAGCTCACTGAATTATATGCCCATTATTTTTATATTAATTATTGCCATATGGGTTACAGTTGTCTAGAGGAACAGAATAGAAAAAATTTTAAACTATGTATATATTTTTGCAAAGGAGATTTATTAATTTAGAAGATGAGAAGTGGGAGAGTCCACAATGGATGCTTACTTGCTAGAGAGCCAAAGACCAGTACGGCTCCATCTAAGAATCTGGAAGCCAAAGAACAAGCCAGATCCAGGATGTGGCACTGGTCTGAGACTGAAAGGCTGGAAACTTCCTAGAGAGTCTCTAGTATTAGTTTATACTGAAAAGCTAACAAAGATGGAGTCTGACATCCACAAGCAATGTAAATTGTGAATGACTGGTTTAAGCAGAATAAAGCTTTTCAAAATACATTTTGACTCCTTTTACTTTCTTTTTCATTCTATCCAGGCTAAAAAACCACCCAAAATTAGGGTGTGTCTTCTTCCCACATTTTGTTGGTCTATATCCCAACCATCTCTGGAAAGACCCACAGGTATTCTGGAAGTGAAATTTACTAATCTACTAGGCATTTCATAATCCTATTGAGCTGATACATCATAACATAGTAGCATAAAGAAACCTGTATCGCACATACTTACTTAGAAATACGTCACTCATAATGCATTAGTTAAAACATTTCAGTTTTCCTTGCGTATTACAAAAAGGATATCAAATACATTGTCAGCAAAACATTACATGATACAGATTAGAGCATCAGTATCCTGTATCAGATTAAAAATCTAAGCGCCAGATAGTATGTTTGTCTCAAAGAACTCACAATCTTCTTAAATCACAATGAATAAAATGCACATATACTAAGAGAAGAAATTTCTTTAAAGAAAGATATATAAATTAATCTCTTAAAGTATTTTCAGATTAGTAGTATAAAAATCTGACAATAATAAATTATATTTTATCAATAACTATGCCAGAAATGTATATCAAATGAAAATGATACCTAATGATGGTGTAGAAGATAAAAGACATAAATGACATATTCCTGTCCCTTAAAGAGCTAAAATTATTCAAAATAGCAGAAAACTTATTACAAAATTAACAATATGAAAGGAGGTGCAGACAAACAGTTCTAAGGGCATTATTTATCCTCAATAAAAAAAGCAGGAAGGACTCAAAGGAAGAGGCAACTTGAATTATGGATGGAAATGAAGTAGGCAGAGGGAAAACCTAAACTGAGGAAATGACTCTGAACCAAGCTGAAGAAATACTGAAAAATATAAATCATTTTGAAGGCAATGAATAGCCCTGCTAGATGATACCTGTTAGTGGAAATGTGCAGCACACACTGTTGAGATAACAACTTCTATCCTGTTCTACATGCTGAAAAGCATTTTTCCCCTTCCTGTACCAGGAACATATAAGTTATTTTAAACTTGCCGAAGTGACCTGGAAGAGAAGGATGCTACCAAATGATGAGGCTGGAACAGCTGCACAGCTGCAGCAGAAAATCCAACTTTACCGACACCTCGAAAAATAAAATTTACAAAGGAAAGAATATTTGGAGAGTATTTAATTGGTTTTCCAATGAATCTGTAAATCAATTAATCAACCTGGGAACAACTGATATCTTTGCAATGCCAATTTTTCTAAACAATAACACTGCATGTATATGGGCCAAATATTATCATTTAAAATAGCATAAATATAATACAAAATCTATATCTTATATATCAAAATTATTTAAAATAGCATAAAATAGATTTATATACTTAGCTTATATAAAAATATACTTGATATATGTATATAAATTTTATATATCTATATATATAGATACATACATAGATACAAGGACACAAAGTAGCATAAAAAACTCAAGTATCCAAGAGAAGGGAGAAAATTACAAAACTTCACAAGAGATGAGGTATTTAGAAAGATATGCAATTTTTATAGGGAATTAATTTTACAGGATTTCAATTTTCATGTAATTTGTATGTTAATTTTTGTCTAAGAATCTGTTAATTTTTATTTATCCTCCATATATGTTTTAAAAGAATGTACCAAATGAGAATAAAAATACAATTTACTGAAAGTTGTAGAATGCAGTAAAAGTAGTGATTAGAAGAAAATTTACAACACTGAGGGCATATATTAAAAAAGAAGAAAGATCGAATACCAATGGTATAAGTGTATACCTTAGGAAACCAAAAGAAGAACAAACTAAATCAAAGTAAACAGAAGATCCAAGCATCTTGGATGCACAGGGCTGCAGTTTCAACACTTGGGAAGCAGGGGCAAGAGAACTGCCACAAGTTCAAAAACAGCTTGAACCGCATAGTGAGACCCTGCATCAAAAATAAACAAATAAAAGCAAGCCACAAAAGTAAGCAGAGGAAAAGAAATACTAAAAATTACTGTAGAAATCAATTAAATAACAGGAATTCAAAAGAGAAACACTGACAAAACAAAAGGTTGTTTTTGAAAATACAAGTAAAATTAAGGATAGGAAAAACATAGTGTTGGTTACTTTTCTCTTGTTGCTTAGATAAAATACCTGACAGCCAAAGTGAAGGAAGAAGAGGTTTATTTAGCTTGTGCACCAAGGCAGGGTGCACATGACAGAGAAGCAACAGTTTATAGCAGTCAGAAGCAGCAAAAGCAACAAGAACAAAAAGGGGGAACGGTGGACCGAACCACCAGAAGTGCTGTAGGAGTCCAAAAGCAAGCCTCTTTCCTTCCCTTATACTGTATGCAGGCCACCCACCCCAGGACTTACACCCATAGTCCTAGCATTGGACCATGAATGAATCACAAACTCTAGAATGCCACCTCCATTACTCCCTGAGTCTTTGGGGGATATCCAGGCACAAAACAAAACACATAGTAATAGAAAAACATAGTAAAAGAAAAAAGGGATGTTATTTCAATTCTCATGGGTACAAAAAGCATTAAAAAGAATTACCACTCTATGTTCACAAATTGGATGATCCAGAAGAAAGGAAGTAGTTTCTTGAATGACACAACTTACCAAAATATACATAAGGAGAAAAAGCTAATCTAAATTGTATATCTATTAACAAAATTGAATCAATAGCTAATAATGTAAAACAGAAAGCACCCTCACTACATGAATTGGCTGGTCAATTGTATTAAACATTTAGAAAATTATGCTAATTCACTACAGTTTCTTTTGGAAGACAGAAGCACAGAGTACACGCTAACTCATTCTACAAGGCTAATATCCTAATACCAAAATTGAACAGATATTACAGAAAAAGACAATCAATATTTCATGAACGTAGATGGAAAGATTCTCAACAAAATATTAGCAAACAAAAACCAGTAATATATAAAAGGAATCAAACACCATGATGAAGTAGGTTTTATTTCAGAAACTGCACCATTTCAGAGCTGCTTCACCATTTAAAAATCAACTGATGTGACTCAGTAACAGGCTAAAAAATAATCAAATCAACAGATACAATAAAAGCTTTTGACAAACTCAAACAATCATTCATAATTTAAAAGAAAAATCTCAGTAACTAGGAATAGACAACTTCCTCAACTTGATAAAGAGTATCGATAAAAGTCTACACTAACACACTTGATAAAAGACTAGAAATTTTCCTGTTAAAGTTAAGATCAATTCGAGGATATCTCCTGTAACCATTCTTTTTCTATGTTGCATCAGCAGCCCTAGATAATGCAATAAAATAGGAATCAGAAATAAGTCATACAAATTGGAATGGAAGAAATAAGAATCTTTTTGTTCACAGAACATTGGAAATAATTTACAAAAGAAGAAAACCCTGGAATGAATAAATTACAGGAAGGTTATATGACCAAAGCTTAACATCAAAACTTGATCCCTTTCCTATATATGAGCAATAACAATTAGAATTTTAAGGTTAAAATATAATACTATTTATATTAACAAAGATAAAAATAAAATATTTGAACTTAAAGTTGGAAAACAGGGGCCAAGGATTTAGCTCAGTGGGGTAAGTGCCTGCTTGGCTAACACAAGGTCGTGAGTTCAATAACCAGCATAAAAAAAAAAGTTGGAAAACATGTATAAAATTGATACATGAAAAGCTACCAAGTTCTATGAAACAAAGCAACTCTCAAAATAACTAGAGAAATCACCCATGTTATGGATCCAAAGATTCAATATTGTCAAGATGATACTGCTTCCCAACTTACCACTTGAGTGAATTCAATTCTAAACAAAACCCTAGAGTTTACTAGATACTGAAAATTAATTCTAATATTTATATGAAAAGTAAAAGATCATAATCATAGTAACTAATGCAGTATTGAAGGAGAGGAACAATGTGAGAGGACTGACTTTAGACAAATTTAAGACTAGAGACACAGTAATCAAGATAGTATAGTATTTGTGAGACAGGAGAACATAAGCTATAACTCAAAAATAAGGACCCATACAAACAGAAATAACTGATTTTTAACAAAGCAGCCAGGACATTTTAATAGAGGAAAGACAATATTTTAAACAAATAGTACTAGAACAACTGAATACACACACACAGAAACTAGAGTACAGACACAGACTTACACTTTTCACAAACAATAACTCAAAAAGAATCATAAGCAAAACTGTAAAGTGCTAAATTAAAACTGAAGATAATGCAGGACAAAATTTAGATGATCCTGGGCTTGGCAATGAGTTTCATCAAAACACAATTTATAAAGGAAATAATTGATAAATTGGACTTTACTAAGTACTTCTGCTCAGTGAAAGACACTGTGATGGGAATAAGAATGATAAATTCAGAGATGGAGAGAACATACTTACAAAATAACACATATAGAAGACCTATTAGCCAAAATATACCAAGAATCCTTATGTCTCAACTGTAGGAAATTAACAACTTGATTAAAATTGGTCAAACTGTACAGAAACACCTCATCAAACAAGATATATAGATAGCAAGAAGCCATATAAAAATTCAATATATCATTAGGGAATTACAAATTCAACAATAACATACACTTACTAGAGTGGAGAAAATTCAGAAAACTGACAACATCAATTATTGATGAGGACATAGAGCAACAGGAATTCTTCTTCATTGCAGATGGAAATGCAAAATGGTGCCGTCACTTTGGAAGACAGCTTGGAAGTTTTTTTTTTTATAAAGCTAAGCATATGCTTATCATAAATCTATCAATCATAATCTTGGTATATATTAGGTCAACGGTGGCAAACCTATGTTACTATTTGCGCATGTATTGTTTTTCTTTTAAGACAAAAGATGTTAATGTATGAGGTTTTTTTTCCCCTAAACTGAAACCTCAGTATTCTGATTTTATTGCAGTGTTGGCACTTTGCAATACATAAGTGGGCTTTGAGTTGTAGTTGGGATACAAGTCTCTAAGTTCACAATCACTGTATTATATATATTTCTAGGATGATGGTAAATGTGTGCATTTATAAGAAATTGTCAAATAATCTTACATCATTGTTTATTTACCAAATGAGTAAACTTATGTTCACACAAAATCCTGCACTCAAATCTTTATAGCAGTTTTACTTTTAGTTGTCACAGCAGGAAAACAACCAATATGCCTTGGTGAGTGTAGGTACATGTGGGTGAATATAGTACATCTATACTGTGTATACTCATCTATGTTTCATTTCTGGAACAAAATACCTAACACATGCACTTTAAGGAAGAAGTGTTTATTCTGGTTCACAATTTCAGAGGTTCAGCCCATAGTCATTTAGCTCTGAGGCAGAAACATCATGACAGAAGGTTATGGTGGGCAAAAGCGCCTAACCTCGTGGCAAACAAGAAGCAGAGCAAGCAAAGAAGAGCCCAAGGAAAAGGGGTAAGGGATCAAACATGGGGCCACATGTTGCCACCTCCCAAACATAACTAGAAAGGTGCACTACTAATTTCTTAGGAATCTCTCAGATTGATCAAGTTGACCATCAAGATTAACTACCACAAGCCTGGTGTGGTGGTGCATGCCTGTAACTCTCCAGTATTTGGGAAGCTGAGGTAAGAGGATACCTCCAAATTCAGGGCCAGTCTGGGCCGAACAGTGAGTTCAAGGGTAGCCTGATCTGTATAGCTAGATCCTGCCTCAAAAATCAAACAAACATACAAACAAAAAATGATTAACTACCCCAAGTCCACTCCTTATTAACTTGATAGCAAAACACACCTCCATAACCAATATTTAATCTCCAGGTAGAGACAATAACATGATCATAAGTCTGCATAACATTATGTACCTATTCTGTGTACAACTAAAATACACTAATTCCTTCCAAAGTTTTCAACAGTTCCAACATTATTCAAAAGTCCATGTCGAAACTTCTAAATGAGACTCAGGGCAAACTCTTAACTGGGAACCCTTTCATAAAATTCAAAAAGCAAGTTGCACGCTCCCAAGAAATAGCACAGAATGCATATTCCTCTTCCAAAAGGGAAAAAGTGGAATAGAAAGAAACAAGAGTAAAACAATAGAGAAACATCACCAGGTAAACATTAAGTCTTGTAGCTCCAAGTCGTATGTCGAAGGCACATAGTTACGTGATGTGGCTCCAAAGGCCTTGGAGAGCTTTGTTCATATGATCTTACTGATTGAAGCCTAAGACTTCACTCCTGGGGTGGCTTTGATTATTGCTCACAGCTTTCCTTAGTAGATGTTTCATGGTCCTCGTGCCCTCAGTTTCTTGAGGTCTCCACTGTAGCTTTAGCTTTACTACCATAGATTCATGTATCACCCTCATCACCATCTCATGGGCTCCCCGTGGAGACTATGACCTTGTCACATGTCACCTAGACCCCCAGGCCTTCATTAGACATCTCAGTGGAAAATCTATACCTTACATCTCTTGCATTCTGCATGCCTGCAAAACCAGTACCATGTGGATGATGCAAAGGTCTGCTGCCATTATTCTTGTTGTCTTGAGGTAACATACTTTGATTAGTTTTAATAGTGCCCATATCTCCAGCAACCATACTTGTTTGATCCTAACTTTATATGTACTTCTTTTCTAGACAAATTGCAGCTTTTAAAAACATTCCACCTCCAAACACTACTGCATTAAAGATCAAGATTTCAGTACAATAGTCTTGGGGGTAGTCACCTAATATTTAAGCCACATGCAAGAAAATAATATCTGCTACTAAAAAGTGATTTACGAAGACATGAAAAGACATGGAGGAAATTTGAATTCATTTTTATCAAGTGAACTAAGCTACTCTGAAAAGCTTCCAACTATATGACATTTTGGAAAAGGAAAAACTATGGAGATAGTAGAAAGATAAGTAATTGCTAACAAATAATAGAGCTGGGGGATTTTTAGGACAATGAAACCATTTTTAAACAATTATGTAATAGGGATACATTTCATCATTCATATATTTTCAAATTCCATAAAATTTATAACCCAAAGAATAAACTCTAATATGAACTATGAACTTAATGCTAGTCAATTCCAACAAAATACCATTCTGCTGTGGGTTGTTGACAGGGGAAGAGGCTGTGGGCTGTGTGTTTGTGTGGGCTGGGAGTACATGAAATTCTTTGTGCTTCCTGCTCATGTTTTCTGTGAACCTAAAACTGCTCATTAAAAATACAGATTATTTTTTAGAATATGTATTTTGCAGTTGGGTGTGATGATCTCTACATGCGTGTACATCTTTCACGAATTATAGTGTGAAAATATTCTTTACTCTCACTGATGTTTTGCCTGTATCCTAAAATAGCATGCACACATGCCCACAAATACATTTTTTATATCATTTTCTCAGTTATTCTCACTATTAATTATGCATCCCATCGTAACTGGAAGCAAAAGATAGGGAAGTGATACTCTTCAAGTACTTATGGTAGTCCCTTCAAATAAATCCACTCATCCTGTAAAACTCCTACTAGCCTTTAACACTATCCTTAAAATGGTCTTTGCTAGACTGGCTTCCTGACTGTTTAGCACAGCTAACTTCCTCCACGTGTTTTTGAATTATCATTCTCTTGTAACCTACTCTATTTCCTTGAAGGTAGAACTTTACTATACCAGCACATAAACCACTATAATATTCTATATAGAAGAAGTGTTTCCTACATAAACAGAAAAAATTCATGGTATAAAATTGCAATGTGAAAATGGAAGATGTAGCCAGACTGCCTCCTACCTAAATCCTTTGCCCTTTTCCTAAAGCCTTTCTCCTCCTTGTGTTGGTTTCAGACTTTTTGTGCATGATTTTTCCTTTTGCATTTCTCATATTTACGGATCTTTTTTTAACTTTAATTGGTAATCATCCTTGGTCTTGTTGCCACAGATTCATGCCTATTCCCATGTGGTAATTATGCTACACACTTTCCAGACCTTCTCCAGAAGATGGAATCTTGGCCTTGGAGCCATCATGACTTGATTTAACCAATAGAATATAGTGGATTTATTTCAAGAATAAACCTAAGAGATTGGCAGCTTCCATTCCATGCCTCTTGAAAACCATATAGTTCATTTCTACCTTAAACTATTGAGTGAAGAAAGCTACACAGAGAGAGGCCACAGGAAGTGCACTAGGACACGTCATCAGATACATGAGTCTCTCACTGAGCTGTTCTAGCTTCAACATATCCTTCCTGAATGCAGCCTTGTAAGTATTTCCAGCCAGCTACAGGCAGGAGAGAAACTGCCCAGCTGATTTGAGCTAAACCTAAGGTCATGGTAAGTGATAAAGTATTATTCTCTCTCTCTCTCTCTCTCTCTCTCTCTCTCTCTCTCTCTCTCTCCTTTTCTTTCTATCTTTCTTTCTTTCTTTGATACTGAGAATTGAATTTACAACCTCACACTTGCCAGGCAAGTGCTTTTGCCACTGAGCTAAATCCCTGGCCTCAGCATTATTTTCTTAGTCTTCAGAGTTCTGTAGTGGTTATTATACAGAAATAGCTGTCTGAAATGTGACTCTTGTTTTTCTAGGTATTTAAAGCCAAAAGGAACTTAGTTTTACAAAACCACTGGAATAGCAAGATGAGCTCCCACTAAGGGGATCCCCTACTGGACTACTGAGTCCAAAGAGGTCACTCAGAAATAAGATACAGATATAAAGAAACTTCTGCAGTTGCTGCCAGGACTGCTTCTTGAACTTCAAAGCTGGCGACCGCACCCTGTACCTGGAGACTGACCTCGGCTGCTGCCTCTAAAACCCATATCCTACACTCTCCTGGTTCGAGCAGCGGACAGAGCTGGAACACAACTGCAAGTGCTCTATGCCTTCTAAATCTCACCAACGTGCTTCTAACTGAAAAAATTATATCATATCTACAGTCCTAGATTCAAAGGGACGTGGGAAGGTAGGTTTTAACTTTGCAACTTCAGGTAATAGAAGGATGTGGAATGGATAATGGGCAATGAGGGAAGTATACTCCTTGGCAACACTATCAACAGATCCTGAATTGACACATGATAACACTTAGAAATGAGATTTAGAACCTGACAGATACAATTTTCCATCTTGAGTTGACTGCCTATTAGATGTATGCTTTACTCAAACTGAATGTGAACGTCTTCCATTAAAAGGGAAATACTCTAATTTGGAGTGTAACTCAAATATGCCTTTGAGAAAGTTTCTAGTAGTCAGGCATGGTAGAGTCTGCCTGTAATCCCAGTACCATGGAAGGTTAACACAGGAGGAACATAAATTCAAGCCCAGCCTGGGAAATTTAGTGACTTAGTGAGAACCTAAGTCACTGTATAATTGAATAACACTGGGGATGTAGCTTGGTGCAAAAGGACTAGGATCAATACCCAGTACTGCAGTTAAACAGTTTCTGGCAAAATATATAGTACAATGTAGATACTCAATGATTAATAACAATCATTAATAATGCTGAATGTAGTGAGTTTACAAATGCCCACAATATCCAGACAGTATTATCTGATCAAGTAAGAATGATATCTAACCAATAAGGAAGGACAACTCTGAGAAGCATTTTTGACATCTGACAGGTTAGGAGGAAAAATGTATCCTAAGAAACCTGGTCTGAGTCTTAAAATATGCAAAAAGCTAGCTCATATCCCAGTGATATTTCTCTTTGGTCCCACCCATGATTCTACAGGAGGAACCATGACCCTAGTAGCTCTGTACTTCCTATCTAGGGCAACATCATTAGGCTTTGACTTTCCTCCTTTTCTGGCTTCTGGAGTCATGATAAATTGAGATTGAACACTGAACGAATGTATCTGGAAGCATTTTTGTCTTTGGCATCAAGAATTCTTGTCACAAATTAGAAGATCTGAAATACAGCACTTAGCTTCTGGGTTCTCATGTCTTCTATACGTACCGTTAACAACAATAAAAACAAGTGAAAAACAAAACAACAGCAATTGGCTTAGAATGATTTCCATGACACTTCGAGCCTTGATAGTCTCCTTGATAATCTCTTGTACACTGCCAGATTTGGCGAATACGGTGGATAAGCATGCACTTGAGTGTATTTATGAACCTGCCTATGCACTGGGCACCTCAGCAGCAGTGTTCACTATATTTTTTATTGCACCTCCTAAAGATTGAAAGTACACTTCTAGAACTGCATCAGAAAGAGGCTAGAATGATAGGGAAAGTGTTAGAAATAAGTGAGAGTATTCTAAGGGAAACCAATGGCAATGTGTCATTTATCATAATTAAAAAAAACACACATTGTATAATTCAAACAGCCTTTGTAGCTCTAGAAGTTTTTATCAGAAAAATTCAACACTTAAACATCAGCTACCTTACCACTACCCAACATGCTCAGACAATAGATGTACAACCTGTGAAATGCCATGACCCACACAGCCCTTGAGGTTTCTTCGGTGAAGGACCATGAAAGGATGTGAAAATAAATATAGAAGAGACAAAACTGTGGTGAAGTGGATCCCTTACTCTTTAAATAGGAGGAAACGAACTGCCCCCTCACTGCAGGGTTGTTTATTTTTTACGTTTTTAGCAACTTAATGTCATATGACACTCCATTGTCCTAACAACCCACTGTTCAGATTGTCTTGGGGCTAGGTGTTCTCTGGCTGAAGAAGCTTCTTCAGGAGGCTTGCCCCAGGCACTCTTTGTTCTTCGGATGGCCACGCCCCAGCCCTGCATGTGTGGTCAATTTCCAGCCTCAACAGCTCCCCACATATCCCACTTTTTGTTTTGTTGTTGCACGGGATGAGTGGTTAGCTGAAGCTGGAGGAGCTGTGTTTGGAGATGTCTACGGAGGATCTTTTTTTACTTTTGGGCCCTTTTTATTTTTAGTGGACTCCACAGATTTTAAGTCCCTGTGTTCCACAACTAAAGCCCTGTACAGTCCATTAATTCATAACAGTTGTCAGTTACCTGCGTAGCCAACAATTGTCAGAAGGTGTTAGTGATTTGAGCTTCTTTTATAGCTAACATTACTATGGCACTGTATTACACATTTTGAGGTTATATTTTTCTATTAGATGTCCAAGACCAAATCAAGGTGAGACCTATATTAAATACAGTCAGTGTCTTGCTATCTATCAAGGCCAGGTAAGTCTCCTCAGCAATTACCTGGGAACCATGCATAGCACCTCTTAGCTCTTCTGGCAGTGTCAGCCATCTGGATGAGTCACAGCCATTGCTTGACCAAGCTGCTTTATGTGAAAGTTTGGGAGATATTTTCTCCTGGTGACTCTCCTTAGGCACACTACATATCAATGATTATGTTCCTCTGTGATCTCACAATCTCCTTGATCGGAAGACCAGGGACTCCCTGAGTATCAGATGATGCAGCAGAGGTTCTCTTATGATCTGAGTCCTCGTTGACCTTGCAGGGTGAGGGCCAAAATATTGGCTATCCTCTTAGCCCATCTATCTCTTTAATTTTTGGTCTCTAATTCCCAGCTGTTGGACATCCAGAAGAAAAGACTTTATAACAATACACTGTCACAGAGATAGACACACTTAAGCTTAACATTACTATCTGTCTAAATATTAAGCATCTTAGAGCATAAAATGGATCTATTATTTACTATTAACTATGAATGTTTTAACATTTGAATATCTGTAGAATATTAACAAAGTTGTATATTTCACACAGAAAATTAGAAATCAAAACAATATACAACCTTATAGCATGACTGTAACATATTTGAATTTGCATTTTTGACATCAAATAACCTCCTTTTGTTTAATCGTCCTTTTCCAATACATAAGAAGACTTTATTTAACTTGATTACCTTCGGTTGAATGTACATCTCATAAGCATTTGTTGAAGGCAGAGGTCTGAATCTGAAACAAAATTCTGTCACCACGAACAATTCTTGTTTTATATTTTTGAAGACACCATGAGGCTAATAACAATCTGTCATAGCCATATGAAAACCTTTGTATGAGCATCTTTAAATCAAAAAACTTATTGTATTATTTCTTTTGACGATGACCAATGTGAGCATACTGCCACAGGCACTGAGTTAGATAGAAATATTATAGGCAGTCAAACAGAGCTTGGCCCTCAAAGGAGCCAATGCAGAAGGCCAGATACCTTGCAACCTTGGAGGAGACAGACACCTCCACTGTGGGTCAGACCTCAAGACAAAGGGCAAAACAAACACAACCATATCCTAAGTATAAACATCAAGGATTGATATTCTAAATAGGTATCAGCCACCTTAAGGAAGCCAGACGGAACCATTAACCTAACCCCTTACCAGCAAAGACCCTATTCTGTATGCATGCCTGCCTGCTATGACTAGCTTCCTCATTTGAGCCTGATTTAAACTATTTTACCTGAGCAGTTACACTCTTAATCTTATTGATTGACCATAGTTTTGTTCCACCTCTTACCCACCTGCCTCATAAGTTCCCATTTTTCCCCATGTTGGACCCACCTCATCTTGTGTTTTTGCTCCATTAAAATCTCTGGAAAAAGGCAAGATCCTTGGCAACCCACTCAGGACCAAATCCATCTCTCTCTCAGACAGAAGCTTTATTTCTCTCAATACATATATTCTGCTCTTAATCTCTGTTGTTCCTAAAGTTCATTCATTGATTTTAGAGAACACAAACTCATACCTGGACTTGTAAGAGGTTGGGAGTTTCATTCCCCTATATCAATATTACAATAGTATTTTTTATAACTCTAGTCAAGATGTCTCCCATAGGCTATGGAGATCACTGGGGCCTCCAATCAATGAACAATTCTTGTAACATTGATTAAATGTTACCCAGTAGTTACTTTCTTATTCACCAATTGGAGTCCTGTCTAATAATCCCAACTCTAAGGAATTTTTGTTTCATTATCTTAATAATATTTTGATGCCTTATTAAAGAAAAACCAACCATAACATTTAACCCGTTAATATTTAAACAATGAGAGACTCTCAAGTCAATAATAAACAACAGCACACATTACATTTACATCACCAATTTTAGCATCATTCTGACCAGCTGGCAACCCAGTAGAAACATGCTTTCTAAATTTATAACCCAAATAAACATTGATTAAATGATCCAAAAGAGCAAAAGAAAAAGGAAAAAAGAAAAGATTGTTGAGCTCAAATTAAAAAGAACTGTTTACAGAATGGACAAATGAACAAACATGGACAAAGGATCTGCACACATTGGGACCGACCTAGAAACAAGCGCACAGCTTGTCAGTGTCACTGAGACCTCTCTAAGTTACCAGGGGACCATTTAAACACTTGTATCATTGCCCTTTGCTGAACTAGCTCACTTCCTACCCCTATGTTCTTGGGGCAAAAATACCTGTTCACCTCCAGCACCCCATGTCCTCAGGGCACTTCTCAGGTACTCCATGCCCTTGGGCACTCATCTATGGACACTTGCTTTTTTGGCTCCACACCTGTGAATAATTACTAGCTCAGATGACTCCCAACAACTGCTTATAAATGAATTAGACAAACAGACATCAGATACACAGGCAGACTGACAAACACCTGGCAAAATCAGACTGCACTCAATTATATTTTTGGCCAAAGTGAATTACAATAATTTTTTGCAAATTTAGAATTTATAACTATAAATTGACTAGTCAGAATTGTTGTAGTGTTGGGAAAAATTATAATGTAGGAACATATTTATAAGACAGTAAACATAGATATTTCATGATCAGTAGAAGTCTCGGGAGTCTGGGAACCTGCACGACACATTGTTCACTGTCAGGATGGAACAGAAAGACCCCAGCCTCTTCCGTGAGTCAGCATCATTTGTGGTTGGGGGGCGGTAGATAGAAGAAAGCCACACCAGCAAGCAAGCCCAGTCTGGGAACCAGCACCATGCACAGGCCACTGCCAGACTGGAATAGACAGATCCTAGTCCCTTGCAGTACACGGGCTGGCAAACAACAAGTACCAATGCCCCCCACTCCCAGCCACTGCTGTAAGCAACAGGCTTATCCGGAGAAACACAGGCTGTGATGATAGCTATTGAGGTAAAATGCAATTGGATGCCTGTGGTGCTTGGTGTTTCATTAACATTGCAGGTCTATGGCCAGTGGTCTGATCACAGGTTCAGAGGATAGCGGTACACAGTGTAACATCTAGGGGGGAATTTCCTTCTGAGGGCTGCAGCCATTGTTGATTCCCTATGGTCTTGTTTTAGAAGTCCTATATCGTTTCCATTGTTTTGTTGGGTTAGGTTTTATTTTCTTTTGCTTTGTTTGATTATGTCAAATCTGATGGCGGGAGCAGCTATCAAAATAGCAAGATATAGTAGCAATTTTGGATTAACTATAGGCTTGTTTTGAAGTCCTTTATTGCATTCATTGTTTTGTTTTCATGGCTTCTGTTCTATCCTGTTCTGGGCCCAGGATTTAGCTCAGTGACATAAGTGCCTGCCTGGCAAGTGCAAGGTCAAGATTCGATCCTTGGTACAAAAAAATGTCTATTCTGTTCTGTTTGATTTTTACTACTTCCTAAGTCATCTGAAGCTATTTTGAAGACATCGAAAGGCATTTTGGTAACTATTCTTGATTTTGTAATGATTTGAAGTCCTGTATCTTTTACACTGGTTTGTTTTATTCTGCTTTATCCTCTTTAAAATAAAAAAATAGAAGTCTTAGACCAAGTTTCTGTTCCGCAGTTTCTACTGAATTCAACTGACCTTGATGGGCAGTTACATACCTCTGATGAGCACTGAGTTAGAGTAAATAAGGAATTTTGGGGGTAAGATACAGAGGGAAAAAAAAAACCCAAAACATTTTGTATTTAGGCTCTTTGGCTCTCCTTTGCTGTTTGTCATTCCCACCTCGGGCTGCAGCACCTGTCTCCCTGCAGCGGGCCGGTGTGGCTGGCTGGTGAGATCCCAGGCCACCATGGGGGCAGGCGTGGCCACTATCGCTGCCAGCTGACCCCAGGTACTGGGGTACAGGTTGTGCTCCCATTCTGGCCTGGAGGCCCAGCTACTACTGACAATCTGAGTGCAGGCAGAGCCAGCACCTTGTAAACTGCTGATGCATAAAGCTCATGGGCAGGAGATGGGAAAACCCGGTAAGACTCGGGCATGCCAGAGCCATGTTCCACCTTCCCAGAGCCATGTCCCACCTTCCTGGCCTGGGCCCAGTGCTGCGGTGCCACCAGCGGGCCAGTCACTGAAAGGCTGGGCAGGCCCGGATGGAATTCACTCCTCCGCACACAGAAGTCAGGGCTGCGGTGCAGGTCCCACCTCACCAAGCCAGGCCACACTGCCCAGAGGGAAAGCTCTCTATTTACATTTTTAAAGGTAAAATCCTGAAATGGTTTATTTGGACCCTGAGGACTAAAAGTCAAATCAGTGGAAGTTTTACTTGGTGAAGGAAGTTCTCTCAATGCCCTTGTGGCTAGAATTCTAAATTGATAGAATATTTACATATCAAAAACAAATTGACTGCCTGTATCAGCAAAGGCACCCTCTCCGATTAATGTATCTTTTGTAATGGCTCAATTCTGAGCAACATAGTCCTGATCTGGCCCTGCTATGTTTCCTGAATTGTCTTACCCTTAGCATGTATTTTGGATGCTATGGGCATCCAAATGGCATCCTCACTGACACTTTGTGCAGATACTAGAAGGTTTGGGTGAAGAGACAGATAAGGGCTGCATTGCCCCTGCAGGTGCAGCAGCAAAACAATGTCTCTCCCCCCACAATGAAAACAAGTAACTTTTTTTCTCTTTCCTTTAGGCTGTGAACTGATGACCTGAGTGATTATAATTTGTCTGGGTCTATTGGGGATTTGAAATTTAGTAATCAGGTAGATATGCTGAAAACTCTCAATGTATTCCCCACCTGTCTGGCTTCTTTTAGTGCCAAAGGCAAAGCAAATAGAGAAAATGGCTCTACTCTCTGAGAGGCAGTTTTTACTGGTGATGCAGCAAAATTTCTCTGAGCTGAAAAGGTAGAGATAGCTGTTTAGACTCAATTAAAAATATTAGGCATTGTAAATAGAACTCACAGCAAAGCTGTCCTCTTGCTGCTACGAGTTATTCCCCTTCTCTCTCTTCTTATCTAACTGGGCAAAGTTAGAATGCTTAAACTTTATTGGAGTTTCTGTTACTCCAATTCTTTGTTGCTCAGGACTTGATTTTTAAAATATCACTCTGAGCCAATCTCCTTGTGGCTGTTTCAACAAGCTTATAATCATTAAGATACTCCCTAACCAAAATCCACAAAAGAAATGCAAATAAAGCAATCAAACATACAAAAGTGGTTCCATATACATTTGTGATTCTTTAGAGTTTGTTTGTCCCATAACGACTAATGAAATCAGTACACTTCCCTTTTTTTCCCCTTGAGAAGAGGTTTCTTCTCACAAGCCTGTTTATAACTGGTCCTAGAGAATAAAGGTTTGCTTCAATGCCCCAATCTTTACACCTGATGAAGGCAATATCAATACAGTCCAGTAATGAATATTGACCTACACTAATGCACTTCTCCCTCTAGTTGTGTGCAAATGAGAAATGTCCCCTTGCCCTCAATCTCTTACCCCATCTGTGCTCAGGCACCTTATGCTGCAGCCCAAGTGGTCCTTGAGGTTCCTTGGGTAGAAGGGCCACGTGAGGATGAGAAAATAAAGATGAGACAAAAGTGGGGTAAGGTAGAGCTCTTACTCTTTGAATGGGAGGAAAAGAACTGTTCCCTCACTGCAGGAGTGTTTATTTTTACCTTTTTAGCAACTTAATGCTATATGACTAGCAGCACACTGTTGAGATTGTCTTGGGGCTAGGTGTTCTCTGGCTGAAGAAGCTTCTTCACCAGGCTTACCCTGGGCTGTCTTTGTTCTTGGGATGGCCACACCCCAACCCTGCATGTGTGGTCAATTTCCAGCTTCAATGTCTCCCCACAGTGCAATACATAATAGGCTTTATTCCAGTGGATTCACAGACTGAACACTCACTTCGATCCTACCAGTTAAACTTCATCAAAATGATCATCCTTAATTGGATAAAGGTTGAAGCACACGGAAGCAGAGAAGGGTAATAAATCTTTGATATTTTCATGGAATGTTCTATTGTGCTTTAACAATTATACTCAAGTGCATTTAAGTAGCCCCATTGCAAGCATATCTTTAACAAAACACAAGCAATGTGGCACAGTCAGAAAGGTTTTCTGGTAATGCGAGCCCGGAGCTTTGTGCACATGACGATGTGAATAGTTCTTTAAAAACTACCAAAAACACTTAGTCTTTATTAGGAATTTTTTCAATTAGTTCCATAATAACTCTCCTATTGCTTCTAAGATGTGTATAAAAATAGCTGTTTTACTTCACCTTCTCCCTTTAGCAAATAAGCAAATAAGGAGAAAAGGGACAATATTCGTGATTAACTCAGAACAGAGTATGTTTTGTAGCCTACACACTAGAGAAATTGCTAGGAGATAAAGCAATGAAAAATTCTAATGTCGTTGTATTAACACACTCTAATGATCATGTGGGGAAGAACAAAAGCTCACAGGCTTCATATGAATAGAAGTCCTCCAGGCCAGTCAATCCACCAGTTTTGCTTTGGATTTCAGAAAAGCATGCAGTTTGCATTGCTTTCCCCCGCTCTGCCTTAGCCCCACTCTAAAACTGAGCTCTGGGCAATCCTGTACTATTTCTATTTCACTTCTCTTTACCACAGCAAGAGCAGAGCCCCCTGGCAAAGCGTGTACACAGGAAATGGTTCCATGCAAGGACAAGTGCACATCAAAATCACATGCTTGATATCGAGCAGGACAGCAGAGAGATTTGCTTTTAATGCTGGAAATAGTTTCTTTACATCTATTAGACTGACCAAAAACATGCCTTCTTCAAGTGTTTTCTGTCCACCTAATATAGGTGGACAGAAATGAAAGTAAAGCTCTGTAAAACTGTGTATTTTAAAATTTGTAACATTAATCTAAAACTTTAGAAACACTGTTTCTTTCTGAGGTTACCTATCAGAAAAAATGCATCCTCTTTCTCTTTGGGGGAGTAAATAATCACTTGATATTTGCTAAATAATGTATTTGGTGGAGCCTTCTTTTAACTCTTTGTAGGGAATTGCAATAAATGCCATAACTTCTGCATGTTCGTTGGTAAAGTTCAATATTAGAAACAATAAATTCTTCAGATATATTCCAAAAAACTCATAGCCAAAATACTTTTCTTTTGTATTTGATTTTCTCTTGTATAAATTGGCCTACTTTTTGCCAACTGGGAAGAGATCTTTGTAATAATTGCATACTAGAGATACTGGTCTTTCTTTTTTATTTTTCTTACAAATGTTTATCCAATTACAGCATTTGTGTATTAGCTGTTTTATTATATCTTTTGCCATAATCAAAATTTAAGATGTTATGCATTTCAACATGGTTATTTTTTCTTCTAAACATCTAAGTTTGCTGGTAGAGTATTCACCTATTAACAACAACAACAAAAGTCAAACTAATAAGCACAAACTAGTTCCTTGAAGCAGATAATTAGTAGATAATCCTCCTTAAAATCCTGAGGTACAAAGGAAGTAAAATAATTCCAGATTCCAAATGAGAAACGTCATGAAGCCATTGGTTGAGGAGAGATTTTAGAAGCTTTTAAATTGAAAGGTAGAAATTCATTGTCAGCAAAAGAAAATGCAACAGTGCACAACTGGTTCTGTCTCTTCAACCAACCAATGTCATTTTCAAAAAGTGAAAGGGTATGGTTGAAAATAAAACTTAAGAAACATGGCAACCAAACTACTTAGCCTTCTATGGTGAAATTCTGGGTGAGACAAATCAACTATAAAGAAAAGTCATTTGGAGGCCAATGGAGGTGATGAAGGTATTAAGATGGAGGCCAATGGAGGTGATGAAGGTATTAAGATGGAGGCCAATGGAGGTGATGAAGGTAGTAAGAGTTTCTTAACTGAGCTCAGAAATGATGTTGCAGTTATGGAAAATGTTTTACTTTTTAAAGATAAATGCCAACTATTTGAAGAAGAAAAATGATGATTTGTATCATTTAACCATTTTAAATTATGGCTATACATTGTATCCCCTGTAATACTTTTTAAGCATGTTTAAAATCTTTACAATAAATTAAATAAAATGTACTTTAGAAGGAACATATAATTTAACTCTGAAACCTAGAACAATCAGTGATGTTAGTAAAAATATACATTTTAAGAAAAAAAGAAAAAGTGGACATCTTGAATAAACCAATTACCATAGAAAGGGTTTGAGTGATTATAGACATCCCATTAAAAAATGCATTAAGACCAGATGGTTTCACAGCTGGATTTTATCCAAACTTTAGAGATTAAATAAATAACCCGAATGCTGTTTAAATTGTTCTGGCCATGGAAAGAGGCAGAAAGCTCTTCAATCCAATTTAGTAAGTTAGAAAAATATTCCTGACACAATGTAATAAAGTTAATGCCACATAAAAAGAAAAAGGACAAAGTACAGTAATCTTACTCATGTATATAGATATAAAATTCTCAATGAAATATTAGAAGGTACATTTATTGTATGCTGCTCTCTGTAAAATAAAAGAGACAATTTTTCTACAATTTTATTACATATCAAGGTATTTTTCTTTTAAGAATGATGGATGACTGGAATAACCAGCATATCGAAGAAAAAGAGAAAATGAGAATGTCTAAGAAAGCAAAAAGCACAATAACTTTACTTATGCATTAAAAAATTGAAAAATCCAACCATTATTAATCATGTCCTTCTTGCTTAGATTGAGTCAAAATCTGCCTCATAATTTCTGCAGATGGAAAAAAAAAAAAGACTCCAGGACATTAATTCCCTGAGGCTA
The DNA here is from genome assembly GCA_004027295.1 of Dolichotis patagonum. Taxonomy (NCBI): domain Eukaryota; kingdom Metazoa; phylum Chordata; class Mammalia; order Rodentia; family Caviidae; genus Dolichotis; species Dolichotis patagonum. Next base: position 16,431 of record PVJX010005958.1, on the reverse strand, counting down.
GACTAGAAATTAAAGTGAAAGAACAATAGAGAACTTGGAGACTGGTTTCCAGTCAAAAATATTCTTTATTTGGCCGGGCGTGGTGGCACAAACCTGTGATCCCAGCAGTGGGGAGACTGAGGCAGTCTAGGTAGTGAGTTCAAGGCCATTATGAACTACATAAGGAGACTGTGTCCCAAACAAACAAACAAACAAACAAACAAGCAATGTTCTTCTATTGTAGCAATGACTCTCCTTGATCTATGCCCCCAAGCATGCTAATGCCAAACTGCATGGCTGTTGGGGGCAAAGTACACAGCTTGAGAGAGTTTCACATTCAGATTGTACAACTTTAAGTATAATTTTCTTCCAGGGAGGGGTCTGCCTTCTAAACACAACCACAAAAACAAGTTACATTTAGTACATTTGTCCATAAATAACACAGAAGCCTATGGCTCTGCCAAATAGCTCCAACTCTGGGCAAGAATTACCAAGTCACAGTTAATATTGAAAGTTTCAAACTATATTCCTCTCATCACTTTTTAATATTCCCTTGACAAGGTGAAAAAAATTACACAATAATGACTTGGTATTATAATTTTATGGTTATGTTTTATTTTTATCATGGAAATCCCACCGATTTGTGTGAAGAGGCTGTCTCCAGAATACTCATGATATTCACAGTCACAACCAAATAAAAAGGTATAAAAGTTTTTGAATCTACACGCAATATATAAGCCTAGTAATAACATCTATTGAAGTCTAGGTTCTGGAAACTTTTAAAGAAATGAACACTAGTTTATGATCATGGGGCAGCCCAGTCACACTATTATTAGGTCTGATTTCCAGATAAAGAAACTGAAGTTTACTGAGTTCAGGAATTTTCTTAAGGTTGAAATTGAGATTTGAATGAGAATGTGCTTTTAACCACTATTCTACAAAGCTGTAAATCCTTGAAGATTTATTAGCTTTGTGTGTTAGCTGTGATCTCAGAAATAGCCACCAGAAAAGATTTGCTTCTGGAATACTCTGTAACAAGGCAGGTCCCGGGCGAGATTCAGGATAAAGCACAGTGAGGTATTGTACAAATGTGGGAACAGGGGAAAGCTCAAGCAGAAACACAGAAATATGAGCTAAGAAACTTATCATAGTTTATAGATTGGCCTTTATCAAGCATGTTAGCCAGTTTCTCCACACAAATCAAGAGACACAAATGATAAGCAAAGAGTCAGTGAGTCCCAAATCAGTAGATCTGAAGTCATGTTTGTGCAACAAAGAATGGCACTGCTGTCCCTGCGGGATACAAGTGTGGAGACCCTGGGTTCACTCTCCATAGCATCCAGGAGACTCAGCTGAAAGCTGTGTGATTGTCAAGGGCTGAGGAGAGTCCCCGTGGGGCATCACTCTTCCTGAAACTCCCTGGGAGTAAAGTATCCGCTGTCACCCAACGTGTCAACATACATGTCAGCTCTAAGCATAACCCTACTGTCACACATCCACTTGCCTTCTCCATGTTATCCACATACCTACCACTGCACAGGGCCCAAGTAGAGCAAACAGGAATTCGATTGCCAAATCTACTCCCACTAATGCTTTTAATGACTTCTGGAAGCTTCAAAGAGTAGAGTTAGTAACAATAACAGAGGAAGCACCATGGGTTTCTACTCATCAATACAGGTGAAGAATGGATTGTATGGGTTACTTATTGTGGTAACTGGTGGTCAACTTAAACACCAGTTGAACTGAGTCAGCATGGTTCGGAGCATGGGTGGCCCACCTGAGGCCTGTTGCCAGCATAAAAAGGAGAGCTGGAAAGGAAGAGTAGTGTTGTGGGTTCTCCTAAGCGTTTTCGTTTTTTGGAGCCGTTGGTTCTCCTGGAAGAGCTTGTCATGCTGGCTTCCCTGATATGAAATCAGCTGTTAGCATTGGAGGAGCTTGTGGCCTTGTTGCTGAGAATGGCTGTGGTTCACTTTGGGGGAGCTCTGGTGTTTACATTGAGTATCACTTCATATCTCTGGAGGGGAAGATGTGTGCTGCTTAATCTCCCGGAGAAGCTTGTCACACTGGCTTCCTAATATGTACTGGGCTGTTCTCATTGTCAGAGAAGCACAAGACCTCGCTGTTGCTAAAGATGGCTGTAGTACTTTTCAGGTGAGTCCTGGTCCTTATTTTGGGTGTCACTTTTTGTCTCCAGAACCCTCAGTCTACTGGCACAGATATTTTATCCCCCTGGCACAGACTTTCCAGCTTCCACTTTTGACCTTTGAGCCTTCCCAGTGCATATTCGTGAAATATACTTGCATGAGTCACTGTCATGGGCTGTAGGTTTTCAGCTGAACTCATGCAGGTTACTGCCATGGGAGCCAGGCCTTCAGCTGGATTTTCTAGGTCTTTAGTGTTGTGCACAGATTTTGTGCCCTTTCTTTGTATTTGACTCCTTGGGTGACCACTTTAAATAATACTGTAAATTATGTGCCCTATATGTGATTATTCTCCTCGCAGTCCCTGACTACAAACTCAGTGTTTGGAACCATTGGGTTGCAGTTCTCAGGACACTCTGTAATATATTTTTTCCTCTTACTACAGCCTTCCTTTCCAGCACACTATTCTCTTCTCTCTTTCTGCCTGAGACATCAACCTCTGCTGCTCTATATCAGCCCTCCGAGTCCTGGGAAGTCATTCATAAACCTGCACCTTCAGGGACCCTTCTGCATTCCAGACAGCACCCTGATACTAAGGACAAAGATTAGGTGCCCTTCCCAAAAGGCTAAAAAGCATTCAAAACTGCACAACACATAATCTCAAGAATATGCATCTAAAATCATCAACTCAGGGTGCACCTATCAGAAGGTGTGGTTGGGGGGGGATCATCCCTGCACACATCTCCCTAAGTAAGGCCCCACAGAGGCCAGTGCCTATTCTGCTCACTCTTAAAGATGAGACTGTTCCTAGATTGAGTACCAATGGGAAAGCATACAGTGCAGGACATGGTACCTGTCCCTCGTTATGTTCCATGTCTTGAAACCAGGTGTTTTAGATGGTACTTCACTTCCCAAACCTTCCAGAGCATCTGCCCATGATGATTTCTTCACTGTGGTGACATAATGCCAACCAGTGTCTCTGGCTAACTGAAGCCAGCTAACGAGAAGCTGACCCCAGTGCATGGATCAGCTGCTTAAGAATTCTTAATACCAAATGTGGCCCTTGGGTTGAAACTGTATGTTATTGGCTTTAGAAAAGCAAGGTTAAGGATCCTTAAGGAGCTGTTAAAAACCCACAGTTCTTGAAGAGGCTGTTCCAGAACTCTCCAGACTGTTATCTCAGGGGGCTAGGACAGCACTTCCACCCACATGGAGTTAGAGAACCACCTTGCCCATGACTCAGAATGAGCCATCCTGGAAGATTTAATCAGCTAGCTGGAGACAGGGCCGGCCAGATGGAGGTCTGATAAGAGTGGCAACAAAAACAACATAAATGTGAGGTCCAACCCCCTATATCTGACTAGCTAACAGGTAACCCTACAACTCAGTTCTTGCCTGCTCACCCCCAATCTGGAAATCTCTTACACATTACTGTGATGAACACTGGTTTTTAGCTCGTAGTAGTGTCAGGGGCTATGCAGTAGGTGCTTAATGAACGAATGCTCAGTGCAACTGTGAACGAACATTCACGCTTATTCCAAAGCTCTGCTTAAAGACGTGGAGCAAATGAGACTAGAGAACTCTGGCTTAGGCAATGATACTGGGCCCCAGCCACCAACCCCTTAACAATCCCCTCTTGCCAGGGCGAGAGGGAGACAGCGCCCGCCCCACGCGCTCTCCAGGCCCAGAGAGCAGGGGTCCCACCCTCAGCGCGGCCAGAGCACCCACTCTCCGAGCAGCCTCCGCCCGGGGTGCGGCGTGGCAGGCCCCGCCCGGAGCCCCGCGCCTGCCCTTCCCGGGAGCAGCAGCCCCGCCAGGCTGGGCGGCGCGGGCTCCGGATGCATCGCCGCGGGGGCCGGGGCCGCCCGCCGAGTTGGCCGCGCGCGCCCGCGGGCGCGCAGAGTTTGGAAAGTCGTCGCGAAGCTTTGGCGGAGAGAAGGGGGTGGGAAGAGTGGGGGTGCGGGAGAAAAACCCGCCTCTCGTGAGTTGAGCGAGGAAGGGGGGGGAAACGCTCCGAGTTCCGCTTCCTGAGCGGCGGGAGGGTGCAGAGGCTGGCGCGGGCAGGACCGGCGGGACGCACGCTCCGGGGCCGCGGCCGGCGATGGCCAGCGAGCGGACCCGCAGGTTCACCCGGAGCCTACTGAGACCCGGGCAGGCGGCCGAGCTCCGGCACAGCGCCGCGTCCGCCGCCGCGGTGGCCGTCAGCAGCCGGCAGCAGCAGCGGGTGAGTGCGGCGCGTCCCCGCGCCTTCCCGCGCCCAGGGGTGCCGGCGCCCCGCGCCCCTGCCCCGCACCGCCGGTCCCCGCCCGCACCGCCGGCCCGCGCTTCGCACGCGCTCCCCCGCGGCCCTGCAGGTACCCGGGGGCCACCTCCGCGAGGCGCTTCGGGGCCGCGGGACCTCGGAGCACAGCCGCGTGGGCAGCAGAAGTGCTGCGTGGGAGAGGTTGCACCCAGGTTTTAAGGAGGTTGGGAGGGGTCGGAATGCAGCCACACCTGTGCTAGGCGTGGGGATGCGGATGCGCGGGACAGGGACGGCGGGCGGCACTGCAGAACGGAGCCCGGGGGCTCGGTCTGCGCCGCCCTCGCAGAAGGCAAAGGATGTGACTGACCCCAGGTCCTCCCCGGGCTAAAAGCTGGGACCCCGCCTTGACTCTAGTGTGAATATAAATGTACTCGGCGCAGCTCTCCGCCGCAAGGTGAAACCCACAAACCACTTTATAGGGCTGCAGAAGGCATTGGGGTCACAGGCTGGCGGAGACGAGGGTCATTCGGTGCCCAGTGGCTTCTGGTATTTTTCGAAGATGTTCCACGGGGTTCTCCCTCCAGCAAGGCTGCACTGGTTACTTCCTTATTGAAACAGCCTTCAAGAGCTGGGTGATTTCCGCGGGAAGTCCCTGGGGCAGCAGCCAGCGTCTGATACCCAGATCACATCCATACGTCGCCAGATGTTCATAAATTCCAGGAGGTGTCACACTCCGGGGTGGGAGTGACAAGTGAGAGGAGGGGGAGAAGCTCAACACGGGTGGCACAAGGAGGGGAGTGGAAACAATCTTACACCAAGACCAGACCCGTGCTCGGGCGCACGGCCTGACTTGACTGGACCGGAATCCGCGCTGTGTGTTTCATTTTCCTTTTTGCCAGTAAATATCATTAGGAATTAAACAGCTCTTTTTAAAAGAGTCAAAGAAAGTGTTCCTCTTGCCGGTCACCAATGAGGACAGAGCCAAAAGCTTCCCAGAGCCAGTTCCCACAGCCAGGACTATTCTCTAAAACCAGGGGTCGGAAAGTTGAACCGAACGGAAGCAAATTGCTTGGCAGAGGGAAAAGGCATGATTGCCCAAGAGCACGGGGGTGACGGGTGTGAAGTGAGCTGGTGGCCAGGGAGCCTTGTGTGCCTCTTACCACAGCCTGCCGTCTGCAGCCACCCAGAGAAGCTCCAACTGTTATCCCACACCTTGCCAGAGGCAACCTGTGGTTCTGATAGCATATCCACGTTTGCAGGGCCAGAAAGAAACAGAAAGAACGGGGCGGGGGTGATACTAAAATCTTCAGATAGCCATACAAAGTAATTTTTACTTTTAAAGGATCCTTCAGGATTGCGGCTTCATCATTCCCTGCCACCTGTTTTACAATAACTTTATTTTGCAGTCAGTGCATTTTACAAAATCTTGATGATCTGGTAGAGTAGCGCAAGGGTGACAGCCTTCGACTGAAATAAGCGGCACGATGAGTGTGTGTGTGTGTGTGTGTGTGTGTGTGTGTGTATCAGAGGATCCTCATAGTATTTTTGCGGCACTGAAATTTTTACAGATTATCTATATCAGATACTGTTCCACAAACATACCCTCTTTTCTCCAAAATAATGTGAGACTTGAGACCCTGGTGGCATCTTGTCACAGTGAATAAGCTCATTGTCTTCCAGATCAGTGGGGAGGGGACTCACTGGCAAAGTGCTCCGGCCCCTTCTTCAGCACCTTGGCCAACACTCCCCATCTAGCTTGCGCCAACACACTTCATGGGATCTTACACATCCAAGCAGGCAGTGTGGGCAGCGATTTTGGCAGTAGGACCGGTGCTTGGCACTGCTCCCTGTAGGTTAGCTCTTGAAGGGAAGCAGGAAGATGCCAAATTCTCTCAAGTTGCCACCCAAACTCAATGGGTTTTGAAGGACAGGGCACCCCTGTGGAACCTAAAGCCTTACCATTGGACAGTGGTAAAGACGATCCAGCCTGCTTAACACTTGCTTCATAGCCTCAAAGCCTTGCTGTCAAGGCAGGAAAAAAATGGGCTACGGAATGATTGTGAATAGCTCACTTCAGTTCAGTCTGGTAGGACTGCCTGTGTGTATTGGAGCAAGCTGTCATTTGTTGAAATGTATTTGAGGGACAACAGAAACTCTTCTGGGAAAAACTATCTGTGTGCTACATGTATACAGTGTCCTTTCTGAACACTCTGGAACAGAATCCTCGGTAGTGTTTCTGAGAGATTGTGGAGTATGAACTCTACCCAGTTCAATAAGGATAGATAACGTTGTCAGATTAACCAAGTAGGGTAAGAAGGAGATTGTACTTATGTGTGCTCAGAACCACCTCCCTCCACACACCAAGAAATCCTTAACATGGGTTGCAAAAAGCAGAGATCAAGGGCATGAACAGAGAGTCAACTCTGAGAACAGCTGCTGGGGAAGGCAGAGATGTATACCAGCCAATCTTGAACTCGATCGTAACCCACGGCACCAGAGTGGGCTCCTATACATGCAGACCCCTGGTCAGGACCTACCTTATTTTGCATCCCTTCCAAGAACAATTATGGATAAAAGCCATCCATTTTGAAAGGAGAAATACTAGTTCTTTATAGTTATCCTGCAGTATTTTTGTAGAAAATAACGAGTAACTACTCATTCAAAGAACACATTAGGAGATCAAGTTAGTGTCCTGAGATTCCATTGCTGATTGTCATACAGAGCAAGCATTTCAGATCTAAAGTGATTCCAAACAGTCTTCATGCGTCAGAACTTGAGTGTTGTGTTAATTTGCTGGAATGGCCATACCATGTTAACTTCAAAATGGTAATGCTAATAATTAGAAATTCTGTCTTAATAAGTTTTCTTCCAAAATACATCCCATGTACCTGTTTTTTCACATATGTTGATTCATTAAGCTTTCTAGTCATTAAAATGTAACTTGAAAATTTGTCTAATTTTCTCTGTACCTAATTGCATTTTAAAAGAGAAAGACATTTTATAAGTATAGGTAACTATTCTGTCAAACATTACATCAGAATTGGGGTGATGGAAGGTTTTTGTTGGGTCAGAGCTATGGAAGATTTGGGGTAGCGGAAGGTGAGAGGTACCTAGGATGGGGTGATGGAGGGAGAACACAAAGGCAGATGGTTATTTGCTAAAGAGAAAATAACTGTTTAGTCAGTTTTCACCTAAAACATTTTATGTATTTCTGAATCTGGAGCATACTACTTTATTTGCATGTTCTCTTTAATGTAGTGCCTTTGTGATTTTTTTTTCTGTTGTACAAAAGCTCTTTTGTAACTCATTTTTTTAACTGTGCCAAATTTTGTTGATAACTTTTAAAGATGAGAAAATCTTATAAGACATCATCACAGTTAACTGGCATGTTTGGCCCCTGCACATCCTCCTAGAAAGGGTAATGGGTAAAGAGAGGGAAGTTTTTGCTTCATTAATCACAAAAATTCCATTTTCTTGCTTTGATATTTTCTGACTCTTCTATCCCTTTAAAATACTACTCTGGGTATTTTAGGGAGCTTTGTATAAGAAAGAGAACCTTGACCTATCAAAAGAGCTTTGATAGAGAAGAAATGAATATGTAAACATGTATATACGACCATGAAAATTTCCTAGAAGCAAGAACTTCCTCCCCTCTGAATTTAATGACATTTAATAGTTGAGGGTAGGAGAGATTTTTAAACATGTAGTGGAGGAAACTGGAATTTACCAGCAGTCATGCTATAAGTAAGTTAAAAAAAATCCCCAAATTGATACTGAATAAAAGAAAGCAACACATTTCTTTTACTGTCAATGTCCAAAGTTAAAGCAGTATGCAAAATAAAAGCCCATTTGTTTGGCTTTCATGGCAATCTTTTTTCTTCTTTTCTTTGATGTATCTCTTTATAGCAAGGTATGTACACTCTAGCAGAAACACATACTTATGTTTTTATATGAGGAGTTTCTCTTGACTTCTTTGCTTGGTCAGACAAACCAAATTTATTTACAGATCAAGTTTGATTTTTTATCAGCTCATATTTAGAATTCCTCAGAAGCACTGGAGAAGTAATTTTGAAAATAAATGGTTTAAAAACTTCTAGAAGAATTTAAACATGAAAGAAGGTGCCAGCATATATGGTTTTGGCTTGTCTTTTCCTCTACAACCATTTTGTTAAGTGCCCAATATAGGAAAACACGAATAGTAAATGAATAGGTAAAACATTCATTGAGAACCTACCAAATGCCTGGCACAATGTCAACAGTAGTTGTATAAGGAAGTTATCATTTGTTGCAAGGTACAGAGATCTCTGAGACTCACAGGGCTAAATGGACCTTGCTCCAGTTTAGGTAACTGCTGGGGGACATCGATTGCATTCTGAACGGCAAGCCCAGCAGGGTAAGATCCTAGGAAACTTCCAGCGGTTTTGCAGTTTTGTAGCTGTGCCTCCTAGCATCTCTCCTTGGAGGAAGAGTTTGTTGTTGTTACCTTCCAGCCTACCTAAGATGTAGCTCTGCCGAAGGAACAGGAAGTGGGCCTTCCCACCAATGGTACAGAGAAGCTGTCAGCAAACCCAGCATTCATCTACCTTTCCTCTGAGGTTAGTAGCAACACTAGAGCTTGTTCTGTGTATCCTTAATGACAATAGCAATATATCATCCTAAATTAACTGGAAGCTCAGTGGCTCAGTCCTTAAAGCTAAGACTCACTCAGTTGCCCTCATCTTGCATCTGGCAAAGCCTTAAGCAAACTGTGAAAGGAAATGAGGTTAATCCTTCTCAAGTCTTCTAGGACTGCTTGCTTCTCCATTCTCAAACTCATCACACTGCTCTGGAATGTGCTCATATTTTCCTATGCATTGTGTATCCTGGAGAGCACATTTCCATTTACCTAGGTTGTCTTGGCATTCTTATTTCACATTCTGTTTTCTTCAAAGGAAGTATTCAAAGTGTCTCGCAAACATGCATGTAAGACAGCAACAACAATAAAAATATAGCAATGAAGCAGAAAGCAAAGGTATTTGAAAAATAGTATCATTAGGAAAGTTAAATAGTCAGAATATGGTCAATTGATATGATCAATAAATAAAATGCATAAACACTAAATCCTATAGTCTTGCTAAATATATTCCCTGTGACCAAATATACATAAAGAACATGAGATTAAAGAAGTTTATGAAGTTAAAAAAAGCAATTTGATCTAGACATGTTCAACTTTAGCTTCTACTGAAACTCAGGAGACAAGATACATTTCCTTCCTTGAGTTTTTTCAAAAAGAGCAGCATAATGCAGAGATAGATTGTCACAAATACAGTTCAAGGGCCAGAGATACTGATATCAGTTGGACCTGACTAGAAATGAAGAACCTCAGGACTCACATGGGCATCCTGGCTCTGAACTTTAACAAGATCGTCTGCTTACTTGTAAATATATTAAAATTTGATTTAAAAAATTCACTATATCTTCAACAGTATTTTTGCAGTATATCATCTGGGAAAGACAATTACATGAGAATGCAACACGATGTTTTTTATTCTGCAAGCCTTTGAAAGTTCTACTCAAGGCAAAGACAAAGTTTAGACCACCTAAAACTGAAACTGAGAATTGGTTAATTATTAAATAACTTTAGGGGAATCCCTTGCTGATTTATGTTATATTTTATTTTTCACCTTAATTGTAGTGTGAACTTACTTGAAGCTTTTAAGTTCAGAAAAAAGTTTGTACCATACATTTAATAGTTGCAATCTAGATCAGCCAGAGCTCTTAACCCTGGTTAGGGTGTGAGAGTTCACACTCTAAAAATGTGTCACAGGGGGAAACAAATGTTACCACCCATACAGGGAGGAGGCGGATGTTAAAATGGAACCGTTCCAACCCATGTATTAGGGCCTGGACGTTTATATCCTCCAAACACACCGAGGTTGAAGCTTTAACTGTCAGTGTGATGTTCTGTGGAGGTGAGAGTCTCAGGGTAGTTAGGTCATGACAGTGTGGCTCTGCCCTTGCATTTGTCATTTCTCTGCCCCAGCATCCTCACAACTTGTCCTAATTCCCTGGTTCTCAGATGTCCCTTCCTCAGGAAGGAAGGTCACCCTGGACCACAAGTGGAAGTATTCCTCCTTGCCTCCACTCCCTGATTCTTTTGCTTCATACCTCGCACTGTCACCTAAAGTATCTTTTCAAACTTGTGTGTTTCACTACTTTCTTGTCTTTTTGAGATAAGGTCTCGCTATGCAGTTCAGGCTGGCCTTGAGCTCACTTTGTAGCCCAGGCTGGTCTCGAACTTGCCACAATCCGCCTGCCTCAGCCTGCCGAGTGCTGGGGTTACAGGAGTGCACCACCGTGCCCGGCTCACTACTTTCATATTCTGTTAATTATAAGAAAATAAGACTGGAGGGCAGGGGCTCCTTACTGCAGAGCCGCTTAAGGTCATCCAGGAGAGAGTGCTGGATGCACATGGAGTTGGACCTGCTGCTGTGTCTGATTATGCTGTGCCCTGATGCTCAGTCTCCTCTTCACAGTCTGCGGATGGAGCTCAGTGAGCATCTGACAGGCAATGATACCAGCAGTCACTGTTGTGTCCTGTGTGTCAGATGCTTCACTTGTGCAGTCGCTTCAATCCTTACAAGAACCCTGTGGCAATGGGTTATTTTCCTTACACTACAGAATGGGAAAGGGTCTTAAAGTCCAGGAGCAACTCAGAGAACCAGATCAACTGACTAACTGATGATGAATGTGGAGTCCCATGTAGGTATCCTGCCTCCCAGGCTGAATTCCTCCTGACTACAACTGTTTCCTGGTCCCACCAAGCGAGAAAGTTTAGCATCATTGAACACATACTTAGCATCCACTACAGGAAGCAGTGAGGTGAGTGGCAATTTCAGAGGACTCACCATAGGAAGAGTTTCCTAATAAGGCAAAAACTGATTTTTTGCTCTGCTTAACAGTCTTTGACTTCTCTGCAAGTTGGGGCATGTGGGATGACAACCACATTGGACATTTTTTCATGCTGCCATTTCTCAAGGACAGGATTGGCACACAGTGGGATAAGCTTGGCAAACAAAAGTCCTTCAGTTCTGAAAGGGGCATCATTTGATTCTTCTCCTATACATATTTGGCAAGATAAGCATGGAGTGGTCTGTTGCATCTGCTACATGGCTTCTTGCAGTCTTGATTTTAATGTTGATGTTTGCAAATAAGTGCTTTCTTCTCCCATTGAGGTGATATTTGCTTGTCTCTTATCATTCACAACAGTGTTAATGTGCTGGAAATAAATGCTTGCGTTTGCTGGACTCAACATGTTGACCTACATTTAATAATGGAGAAATAATAAAACTGAATAAATGTGAGTTAGCAGCAATGGAGAAAAGCATTTGGCTTTGAAAATGTTAATATTTTGGAATTGGATTGAAGTGGAAATGAATTAATGGACCTAAATCATCAAAAGTTCATCTAATTTGTACCACTAAAATGTAAGAATACTCAGTTCTAGTTCCTGTGACTTCTCCTGACATGGAATTGGGGAAGCTAGGGAGCTCTTTAATTTAAATTACATATCAAAATGGCAGACTTTAACAAAAGGATCCAGAAAAGAGTCTGTTTGAAAAGATGACACCATTTATGATTAGCACAATGAGCTTTTTCTTCATAAAACGATTTTTGTAATTACCAATTTAAATGACTAATTAACACTGTCAAAATGACCAGTGACTTTTGGCCTTTCAGATCACACATTCTATAAAAAGAACACAGGCATGAACATTTGACTTGGCAGAAAAAGCAAACAGAAAAACTTAACAAAACTTACTGTTCAATGAAATAGGATAATTAAATTAGTATTGAACACCCACTGTTTATTTGCCAGGCTCTTCAAAGTCCCTTTGTCCCAGCTCTTTAAAATGATAAAATGAAAATTGAATTCAGCTGAGAAGCCTTCACAAAATGAATGTGATGTTAGTTACTTTTAGAAGAAAATGCAAATATTGAAAAGTAATATTTAATGACATTTGCTTTATGTTTTTCCATTATTTGCTTATTAAGAATCAGATATTTATTCAAACTAAGATTTTATTTTCAAATGAAAAAAGTATCCTTGTTTGCTTTAAAACATGTCTGTATGGATTGCTGTGAATCTGTCCTATGTGTGAAACTGCTAGTAATAAAATTTATGGCTTCCTAACATGCAGAGATAAGATTATTTTAGGACCTTTCTGAGAGCCCGACAGGAAAGGTTCATTCATTAACTTCAGTGTTTTGAAGTCAAAAGCCATTATGTGGTTGCTAGCCAATCACTTTGAGAAATATATCTTTTTATCACTAGGAAGCAATGGTTTCCATTCAGTGTAACCTTGGCCATGGCTTTAACTCCCTTTGGGTAGCTTCTAAAATAAGATTGGATCCTAATACCTTGAAAAATGCTTTCTAGTCGTAAAATCTAGTTCTTACTCTGAGAGTTTCAAACAAGATTAAAATAAAACTGTCTTCCTTGTTGATTAGTATATCTGATTTTAACAAATGAGGGAAGTAGTCCAAATATTCTACAACCACATTTGTGTTTCAACAAAGAAGTGATAATATAAAACCTGATAGTTAGCTGGGCATGGCAGTGCATACCTGTAATCCTAGGAGGATGGGAAGTTTGAGCCTAGCTTGGACAATTTATGGAGACTCTGTCACAAAGTAAAAATAAATAATAAATTAATTGGAAATGTCATGGGAAAATGCCCAAGCCATACCAAACCAAATGGAAGACTCTTTGCACCATGCAGATAGAAGGCAGCATGTAATTTTTATACTAGGGGACTGTTGGATCTTCATGCTAGCGGACTATCACAGGATAATTCCTCAAAGGCAACAGTGCTGAATATCGGAAGAGTTTAGTTTATATAGAATTTAGAAGTGGAAGGTACAGAGCAAGTGACAAAATGTTACATAACTGGTTACATACATTGACTCATATATCGACAGGCAGGCTAGTCTTGAAACAAAGGAATTGTTTATCAAAATATAGAAATACTCCAGGAGCAAGGGAAGGGACCTTACAGAGTGAGCATAGTTAAGGGCATTACCTTAATATAGGAGCGTTCTGGGGAGGGGCCCTTGAGTTAGTGCAGGGTGCCTTAAGGTGTAGACACTTACTCTGACTCAGTGCGCATCAGGTATGCAGCTGGCCATTGAGGTCAATTGAATTCAGCAGAAACTGCCGAACAGAAACTTGGTCAGAGACTTTTAATTGATCCTAAAATATCTGTAAGTTTGCAATCTTATAAATGTGTTCCTACATTATAATTGTGCCCCAACAAAAGGACTAATCTGTGGCTCAGGGGTGGAGTGCTGACTGAGCATGCAGAGCACCCCTGGGTTCAGTCCCTTGGACAGAGAAGCAGGAATGGCTATTTCATATCCCGAGGATGGAGCCAGTGCTCTGGGACTTGGTGAACGCTCACCAACTGCGGCAAGTTTGAGCAAGCCAGTTTCTTCCAACTTTGTGGACTTCAGAGGCCAGTGCCCCATCTCGTATCTCTTTCTCCTGTGCTGAAGAGAAGGAGAAGACCTGCCTGCTTTGAGAAAGCGTGTTTTCCCATTCATCACAGTCCTCTGGCTTACGGTGCAAGCCGCGCTCTTCTCAGCATCCATGTGACTTGGATATGGGTGAACTCTCCTCCCAGCTGGATCCTAGCCATTGGCAAACAATGATCCCTTCTCTTTCCCTGTGTCTGTCTCTGAGTCTGGTTTTCATCTCTCCCTTTCTCACCTCCTTGTCCGCTGTCCTATCTGAGAAAGGTGACGTGATCTGCCTTGGGCCCAGTGTGATTTCAGAAGTGTTGCAAAGATGGCAGATTCTTCTTCAGCCCTGTGCTTGGGGAGTTGTAGCAAGCTTATGCTCAACAAGTTACAGGGTATTTTGTTCTACAGTTATTAGTGGACTTGTAATATACAGGTCAGCTTGGTGACTTACTTAAACCCATTGCAAGGTGCCAGTCTGGGATCGAGCTGGTGGATTTTGGGAAAGTCCCAGTCTGTTATACCAAAAAGTCAGAGAAGTGCTGTGGGGTACCATATAGATAGCCTTTCACAGACTGGTATGCAGTCTGTTTATGGTAGAACTGTTTAAATGACATTCGTGTGCCCATGAGTTAATTGACATATGTCTATGCTACTTCTCTTGGACTGTGAGGGAGATTTGGAATGGATTTGCCCTTACATTTTCAATATTCTGAGGAAGTGTCAAGGTGGGGATTGTGGTTATTTTTTCTATATTTTAAGGACAGCAACATGCTGGCAGACAGTAAGTGCTTACTACTTGCTTGTCAAGTGGAGGAAAGAATGACACACTTGAAAATAGTAAATGTATAGATTAAGCATGTCAAAGGAAATGAAAAACCCCGTTACCAGTAAAGAAATCCTTAGGTACACTTGGGATGAAATACTTTGGTAGCCAAGAACTAACATCAGAGTATCAGATGAATAACAGGAAATTGAATGGCGTTTAATTCAAGATTCTGATAAAAGACTATTTAAAAATAAGCAGGTAGAATGCTGACTGGCCTGTGTCCATACTCTGGCTAACTGTGGTTGGGCCACGCAAGTGCTGTGGTTTCTGCAGCACCAGCTCCTTAGCTGCTGGATGCCTGGGCAGAATATATAGTCTCGGGGCTGGGCGTGGTGTTGCTGGCTTTCCCGGCTCCATCCCTAGTGGTCGTGAGGCTGAGGCTGATTGAGCAGGCAGGGTGCACAGAATGGTTGATTGAAGCACATGAAGTGTGGGCAGCAGAGTTTTGACAGCATTTTGTTCCCAGTCCCATGATGGAGAGCAGCTCATATTTTAAAAAAATGAACAAAAACCCTTAATAAATTAGCAGAGCTGCGTGATTTTTATCAGTGAATATGAATGCTATTTTAGTCTTTGAAATCTTGCCTTATTTCCTTAGGATTAGAGGCTTTCCTCATACAATGTTGTATGACTACGTTCTATTTTTTTAAAAGGGTAGCGACAATACAGTATTCCAAGGAAAAAAGGAAAACAACAACAACAACAAAAAACCTAAGAAATTATTGCTTGACAAATTACATACTGACTTCTTGGAAATAGTTGTTCAAGTTACAAAGTTAAAACATATAAAGTAGACATTCAAACAGTGAGACTGTTAACAGCTCTGCTCCACGATCTGACAAAAACAGCAATATGGTCATCCATCTTACCCACTCAAATATACATGCAATTATATCAAAAGGGTAAAATTAAATACAACAAAATAGAGAAAAGCAGATCAGAAGAAAGCAATGTAAGAGACAAAAATTTCAAAACTAGACAATTGGAGATATTCACTCTCTATCATATTGACTCTTGTTTTCTTCCAAATAGTTGTCCATATTGTCACATAGAGGGAATTCACATGAAACAACCTAGTATGGAATTGATCTGAGCAGGATGAGGAGGGCATTTCAGGTCTTCAAGACCAGACAGTAGGGAAGCCAAGAATAGCTGTCATAGTGTCTCTCATTCTCCTCAAAACAGCTGTCCATACCTTCATGTATGTTGAACTTAAACAAGGCAAAGGAAGCTAAGATCACTTTGAACAAAAAGTGATAGTTTTGCTGGACTTCACATCATGACATTACAGAGTCAGCACTGGGTATTGTAGTGTCTCTTTTTCTTAAAAGTAGTTGTTCATTTCAACATGTGTTATATAGTTGGTTCTCGTAAACTGTTTATAAGCTCTACACATGCACGAGTCTCTACACGTATATCTATCATTTCTGTATTAGCAGGAAAAACAAAACAAAGCAAGATGAAACAAAACAATTCCTAGAAAAGCATGAGGCAGAAAAGTCACATAAAACCGCAATACAAGGTGATCTACAACGGTTACCACGGTGTCTCAGCAGTATATAACAACATTAATAAAAATGAAGCATTAGAGACATTATAAGACTTCAAAAGCAAGTAATAATCAAACCAGAGTGGGTATCTCAGTGAATCTTGTCATCTTCAGTGTAGTTGCCTATACTCTTAGACTTGATGCTATCCATCACAACAGATTTAAATAAAATCAGTCAATACAAAGTAGCAAT